>JAQQPU010014998.1:10700-21892 GCA_029168905.1 Artemia sp. Kazakhstan ARC1039
GAGTTGAAGTTTAGTTTAGTTACAGTTAAGAATTTAGAGTTTTAGCTTAGAGTCATAGCTTAGAGTTTTACTTAAAGTTTTAGTTCGGTTAAGTATTAGCTAAGAGTTTCGAGTTTTAGCTTAGAGTCTTAGCTTAGAGTTTTTTTTTGTTAGAGTTCTTGTTTAGTTTAAGAGTTTAGTTAAGAGTTTGATGTTTTACCTTTGAGTTTCAGTTAGAGTTCTAGTTTAGTTTAGTTTTAGTTAATAGTTTGGTGTTTTACCTTAGAGTCTTAGCTTAGAGTTTTAGTTAGAGTACTAGTTTAGTTTAGTTTTAGTTAAGAGTTTAGAATTTTAGCTTAGAGTCTTAGTTTAGAGTTTTTTGTTGAAGTTCTAGTTTAGTTTAGAGTTTTAGCTTAGACTTAGAGTTTTACTTAGAGTTCTAGTTTAGTTTAGTTTTAGTTAAAAGTTCAGAGTTTTAGCTTAGAGTCATAGCTTAGAGTTTTACTTAAAGTTGTAGTTTGGTTAAGGTTTAGTTAAGAGTTTCGAGTTTTAGCTGAGTCTTTGCTAGTCTTAGCTTAGAGTTTTAGTTAGAGTTCTAGTTTAGTTTAGTTTTAGTTAAGAGTTTAGAGTCTTAGCCTAGTTTTATTTAGAGTTCTAGTTTAATTTAGTTTAGTTAAAAGTTTAGAGTTTTATCATAGAGTCTTAGCTTACAGTTTTAGTTAGAGTTAAAGTTTAGTTTAGTTACAGTTAAGAATTTAGATTTTTAGCTTAGAGTCATAGCTTAGAGTTTTACTTAAAGTTATAGTTTGGTTAAGTTTTAGTTAAGAGTTTCGAGTTTTAGCTGAGTCTTAGCTAGTCTTAGCTTAGAGTTTTAGTTAGAGTTCTAGTTTAGTTTAGTTTTAGTTAAGAGTTTAGAATGATTCAATTTGGTAATTAAAGGGTTATACCGCCTTACTATGGCCTACAGGTTCTTTATATATCGTTAAAAAAGGCCAAGTAAATGGAAAGCTTGAAAATTCATTTTGTGCAAAATAAACCTTTTCCATTGTTCTTTATTATATGTATATATGTATTTATCCCAAAAAAAGCCATCGGGCCATAGAAAAAAAAAGAACATAAACATAACGAAACCAACAAAAAACGCAAATAAATTAAAAAGAACAACCGAATTATAGATGGATCTTCACGAAATTATTTATCATCTTTTACAATGTATCAGCTCTTCATCAACATACTTAGCCAGATTCCTTAATGTAGTTTTAACACGTGATCCTACAATCCCTTCCACCCACCTATTATCTGTCAACATTAACGAAAAACACTCATTTCTCAGATCTGCCAATTCCCTACATTTCCCCCTAAAATGACAAATATCCTCTTCATCTACCCCACACAACAGACAAGGGACTGGGTTAATACTATGACCCTTAAATGTCCTCTCTCTTTCCCCAATATCAATCGACCAATCGACCCAATATCACTAAAATAAACTTCTTCCCCACGTGTCTTTCACCGTACTATACAGACTCAGAGATCCCGAGGCCTCCTTCCGATCCGGCCAGTGCTGTATTCCTTGCTCGAGTAACCTTTCTTTTACACTTATCAACCACTGTGTCAAAATTCGATCCCTTACCTTCATTCGAAAAATTCGAATATCCTACTTAATCTAAAATTTTCTTAATTTCTTGCGGCCAACCTACATCTCTATCTTATCCTCCAACAAACTAAAATAGGCTTCTTTCGCTAGCCTATTTATACTTCTTAAAACTTTTATCCAAAATGTTCACCATTATTATTAACCTATCTTTACTTAACATACTTAGTCCCAAATCCCCCTCCAGCACAACACTGTGAGTGGATTTATGGACCCGAAAAACTGTCTTAACATAATTCCTTTGCATTCTCTCTAACTCCTCACTTTCTCTCAAACCCCACAGCTCACACCTGTAATGAATAACCGGAAGGAGTTTAGTCCTAAATAAATATTTTTGCATTACTAAACCCCTAATCTTTCCAACCTCACTCACTAAAAATAAATTCATACACATATTTCCCTTCTGTACTCTATGCTTAACCTCCTAAGTGTACTTACCATTCCAAAAAAAACTTAACCCCTAAATACACGATTTCTTTTTTAATCCCTATAAAATCACCTTTAAATCTATTCAGATGTATTGATTAGACCTTTGCATAAAATTTAATTGTAGATTAGAGTGAAATAAAAACAAATTAATAAAGGAATTCTTGATCATTTAAAAGTGAGAAAAACTAGTTTTTAAAAAGTTCTCGTGCCGGTACCTTTTCGCGCCTAGGTATGAGGAGACTTCAGTAATCCACAAAGACACCGTCCATAATCCACAAAGCAGTGTTGCAACTTGACCGATACCAAAAAGTGGCACCGGTGGATGAAAAAAGCGGTGTTTTGGCGGTATCCTTTCTACCGAAACATGGTATAATTTATGATATATTTTGATACCCGTAATGAAAATACTTTGTCACTATTTTCAACAAAAAACTTGCTTTTTAAAAGCAATTAATTCCTTGCTACTTTTCTAGCAAATGGATACTATTCTTTATCATTCTTTTAAGTGGTGGGTTTTGCTATGGCCTTTGAACAAGAAAGGTAGAATAAAATGAAAAGAGACATCCTCCAGATACCCAGCCCATATAAAAAAGGGGAAAATAGTCCCCAAAGATAAATTCATATTTTTTCCCACTTTCTGGCTCTCTCATTCGTTCTTCATCGCTAATAGTTCGTCCAGACCACCCATTCTCTAGAAAATTGGAAGCAGGATAATCTTCTCGTTTCTGTTTTAAACTAGATTAAAAGTTCATTTATCAATATTTGTTTCATTTTCGGTGCTTTCTCCAGAAATATACTGTCGTTTTTGTCCTATTTTTCTTCTTTTTTTTTGGATCCTCTGATATACCGGCCTTGAAAACGAAAAAAAGAGACAAATGTGCCAGTCTACAATTCCAGTCTTCCGCCACATTTTTTTTTTTTAAAGAAAGTAGACAGTTTCACGTACTCCAAAAAACGAGAATGCTGGATTGAAAAGTTTTTACTGGTTCAGCAAATATGCCAAACGACATTCTCAAACCAGATGCTGATTTTTCCCCTTTTTTAATTTTAGACACTTTGCGCTACAGAAGCAGTTCTTGCACAACTTACTACCTTAAAATATATTTCAAAAAACTAATGTAAAGAATAATTAAATTTGTAGTAATACCTTTCTACAATTTTCAACTTTTTGAAAGAGCATGCTATTTACTTGCTTTAAAAAATTCTCAGCATGATTCGGTTTTTAATTTGTCAGCATATTTTTATTCCTTCCCCCGCCCCAAAGCAAAGAACGTAGTGACACCCTTGTCTAAATAAGTGCCCAAGACATAATTATTTGAAACTTTATTTTTTAAGTCCCCCCCCTCCCCTTCTGTACCGAGGCTTGACTCCATCACCGCGACAAGCCTTAGTTACAATGACTCATCGAAATCAAATGTTATAGGTATTTGGAGACATGAGAACTAGGCTTGAAAAGATTGTGTCTAGCTTCTTGTGCACTTACGGGGTTTATAGTTACCTTAAGGCCATTTTCATATACCAAAAGTAACTCTTGCAGCTTTTATGGGAGAAATAATGTACAATGACGTGGCATTGTCTGAAAAAAGAGAAAAATAGAAAACGAAATGGCTAGCAAAAAAGCGTTACTATGGTCACGACTAGATTTTAATGACAATTATCATATTAAAGATGCTAAAACGTTAAAAGGTATCATTCGCATAGGCAGACAAAGGTCATTCGGTATCAGACAGCATGGTCATGCTTGTCAAGACCTACATTGGCCGCACTATACAAAACATTTGGATTCACAGCAGTGCTGGCACTTGAAGTTGCTTCAACGTTCACTTGAAGTACACGTTTAACAAGTCTCAGTTCTAGCACCCCCCCCCTCTTTTTTTCATGACTTGACCTTCCTTTTTGCTGACGGTCAGATCATATTCCGCTTTTAATGTCAACGAAAGAGTTCGCAAATAAATCTGTTGACGTTTTAATCTGTTGACGTTTTATTGAACTAAAATGATTTTGCTGACGTTTTATTGAACTGAGATGATTTTACATGTCAGTTTTGAGTTTCTCTAAAAAACAAAAAAGGCGTTCAGCAATGACATTTGATAATGACATTGAAAAAAGTATTGTATCAATTTTGAAACGTTTGGAAACATTACTGCTCCAGTTGCAGATTTTAGTGTAAGGATATGGTACCAATACACCGCTCTGGAGAGTCGTCCAAATTTTCAAGATTCAAACATTCAGATAAAGTTACACTCGCTATGAACTGCAATTCCTGGTCCATCTTTGCCTTATTCCATATGCCAGAGGTATAGTACTAAAAGAATTATTGAATTACTGTAACTAGAGGTGTCAGAAAATAGAGGAAGTCATTTATCTTTTCAGAGAAGCGAAAACGATCTAGAATTGGCTTGATGTTCTCATGTGAGGGATCTTTAACAACAAGAGTCCCAATACAACGTGCATGGGTGTCCATAGACTGAGTTTTAGGGGGGGGGGGGTACCTGGTCTAATCGGCACTTTCAAAGCTGTATAATTGAAATCTCAAGACAAAATATCATAGGCAGCGCTATAGCACTGCCTAAGTAAAGAGCAATGTGGGCACAATATTTTGTTCTTTTTAGACGAGGGCAGTTTTTATAGAAAGAAATGTCATAGGAACTTCAAAAGAGCTCATGGAGGGCAACCAGCTCCCCCTCCCCCACGTCAATCACTTCTCCAAACACATCCAATCAAAATTTTGAGATAGCCGTTTTGTTCAGTGTAACTATAAGGTCCGGAAATTATGACTTTGAGATTGACACCCCCCCCCCCAAAAACCATCAGAGCAAGGGTTGTAAGTTATGCTCTGTGGGGCTACAAGGTCTTTTAAAGAAAGGGTGGTCGTATAAACCTCACAGGGGGCTCATTCGATTGGTAATCAGAAGTTCTACTGGCCTTTTTAACAGTCAAAAGTGATTAGAGGTCATGCAGCCTCCCCTCCCCCATACACACATACGTCGTATATTCCAGAAACGCATCTGATAGAAATTTTAAGATGGCCATTTGTTGTCGTAGAACCTTGGAAAAGGGCTCAGTCGGTTGGTAATTGAAAGGGCTAGTGTAATTTTTATTAGTCAAAAGTGATTGGAGGGCAACCCATCATTTCCCCAAACACTTCCAGTCAAAATTTTGAGATATTTATTTTGTTTGACGTAGTTTAAAAGTCCAGAAATTATGTCTTTGAGGATGAGAACCCCCTCAGAGTCCTCAGGGCAAGGGTTGTAAGGTGTGCCCCGAGGGCATTTAAGGTTTTTATGGAAATGGTGGTCGTATGCACTTCGGAGGGGGCTCAATGAATTGGAAATCGGAAGTTGAATAGCCATTTTTAAAAGTCAAATTTATCGAAGGGCATCTATACCACCCCCACGTCATATTTTCTCCCAATGCATCCGATAGAAATTTTAGAATACCCATATGTTCAAAAATAGTTCAAAGATCTCATTACAAGGCCTTTGGGGTTGACACAGCCCCCCAAAGTATGGGGATAAGGGTTTTAAGTTATGCCCTGAAGGGATATAATATTCTTATGATGAGGTGGTCTTGTGAACTTAAGAGGAGCCTCATTTGATAGGAAATGATACTTCTAGTTCCATTTAAAGTTTCAAGCCTGATGGAGAGAAAAGAGCCCCTCCTCTCCCTTTAATCCTTCTTTCCCCAAACACATTCGATCGAAATTGTGATGCAGCCATTTTGTAGCCAATAGTCCAAAGAAAATAAAACAATGTCTTCAGTAATCAAATATATGAAATATTTAGGCGGATGTTGAACTAAATCAAAACAAACTATGAGCATGTGAACTTTCAAAAAGGTGACAAAGCAATATCTCAAGAACAATATCTCAAGAGTAAGTTGGGGGGAGATTTTGAACTAGCCAGAAGGCACTATGTGTATACTTTTAGCACTACAACTACAGTTACTGTAACTAATGACGCTTAGATTATTAAGGTGAAACTTCTAGGAAGTATCAAGGGGGTGTTCCAATTAAACATAAAAACTTTATACATGCAGGCTTTCAAAAAGGCATATAAGCAATATCATAGGCAGCATCACTCTATAATAACTAGGGATATCATTGAAACATTTAAAGAAGCTATTTCGATTCAAAATTCAAAGTTCTAGGGTCCTTTCTAAGACTAAAAAGAGATTCGAGGGCAATCAGCCCGTCTCTCAAGCCGATTGATTTCCCAAACACATCTAGTGAAAATTTTGGGACAACTATTTTGTTCAGCATAGTAGAACGGCCCAGCAACTATGTCTTTAGGGATACTGGGCATGTCAAACCCCCACAATTATGCCAAGCTATGGATTCTTATAGAAAAAAAACGAAAAGATATAATTTCTTTTTTCATGAAAATGACTTTGTCAATAAAAACCAACAGAAATTCATCTAAAAAAAAACTTTTTCCACAAAACAAGCTTTCAAAGAAAAGTAAAGAGCTCAGTTAAGCGAAAAAAGGACAGAAACAAAGTACAAAGTCAAGTAATCATCCAAGCGTAAAACTACAACAAATCAGTATCAATAAATAAATGAAACTTAAAATGAACAGAAATTAGAATAAATAGCGGAGTCAAACTCGAAACGAGCAAAAATTAACATTAGTAGGGCTGACGACCCCCATGCCTTCTCAAGACCAGAACATAATTTGCGCTTTACTGAAAGCAAAATATGTTTAAATGTTTTCATTTTTTTACTTAAACAAGTAAAAAACTATTTTTACTAAGTTTTTTACCCATTTTTTATTTTAAGGAATAAATATCAGTATAGGTAAATTAAACTGACAATCCACGGTCATTTTTTTTCAGTAAAGTATAATTTATGTTCTGATCTTGAGAAGGCATGGGGGTTGTCAGCCCTAGTAATGTTAATTTTTGCTCGTTTTGAGTTTGAATCGGCTATTTGTTATAATGTCTGTTCGTTTTGACTTGAATATATAATGTATATATTCATTATATATAAATATATAATGAATATAAATTCAATTACATATGAATATATAATGAGTCGGAGGTAATTGGTTTGAGACTGTCTGTGCAGGATTTCGACTCTTGTTGATAGAAGAGCATCGCCAAGAGCTGAAAACCATGTTGTGACCAAGATGGGCCCAGGATTGCACAAAGCCTCCATTCATGGAGGTCCCGGGGACTTCTTGCTGTCCGGTTCTAAGCCGGCTTAAGCATTTCAGTGTAGACTTGAGAAGATATGTGATCCCCGTCCTGCACTGGTATCCGGGATCATTGCTTTTCCTGAGGCAAAAATAATTTCAATGATTTAAAGAACATGAAAATTGGAACTTGGAATGTTACGACATTAAAAACTGACTATCGTATCGACATTTTGACTGACAAATTCAGAGATTCGAACTGGATTTATTAGGAGTTTCAGAAACTCATATCCCAGGGGTAGGAAGCATGAAATTAGGTGATACAGAATTTGTTTACTCAGGTAGAAAGGATGGGGTACATATAAAGGGAGTAGGGCTCATGATGAATAAGGAAGCTGCTAAGTCTTGTTTAGGCTGGGAAGGTATTAATAATAGAATACTAATTGCTCATTTTATGACTAGAAAGTTCAGGGTATCAGTTATAGTATTATACGCCCCTGTAGAACCGACTGACGGAGATACTAGTGACTCAGATGAATTTTACTTACAGTTACAGGAGCAAATAGACAAGGTCCCAGGTAGAAATATGATGTTATTACTGGGAGATCTTAACGTCCAGGTTGGTAGAAATAGGGATAGATGGTTTCCCAGCCTAGGTAAATTTGGTGTAGGAAAGGAAAACAGTAATGGATACAGACTTTTGCAATTTCGTAGGTATAACAATCTAGTTATAACCAATACGGTGTTTGGTCATAAAATGGCTCATAAGTTAACATGGTACGAGTTTAAAATTTGATAATGTGGAAGATGGTTGGAATAATTTTAGAAAAACAATTTGTGAAGTTGCTGAAGGTGTATTAGGGAAGAAAGCTAGAACTGCAGCTAAGAATATTAGTGAAAAAGCTTTATGTTTAATAGAAAGGAGAAAGGACTTGTACAAGAATTATCTGAGTGATAAATCGTATGAAAACAAAAGAAATGTAAAGAAAGTCGAGAAAGCATTAAAATATGAACTAAGGGGGTGTGAAGTGGAGGCCATGGATAAAATTGCCGAGGATCTGGAAGATGCAGCTAGACGACATAATAGTAAAATTTTGTACTGGCACGTTAACAAATTGAGAGGGAGTAGTCAATCCGGACTTGTCCCAGTTAAAGATAGGAATGGGGTCGCAATTAGCGATAAGGAAAAAACTAAAAAGAGATGGGCCGAACATTTTGAGAACTTGCTTAACCGAGATAGAGTTGCAGGAAAAAATATAGAGGAAAATGAAAAAGTTTGTGATACTTTGGATGTGAAGGAAGATTTGTTTTGTGAGGAGGAATTAGCAACAGTACTAAAAGGATTAACTAATAATAAGGCTCCAGATGCTGATAGGGTGGTAAATGAGTTTCTTAAATATGGTGGCTCTGAGGTTAGAATTAAGTTATTGAAGATTATGAATATGATTTTGGAAAAAGGGGAAGTACCTAACGATTTTAGGAAAACCTTAATTAAGCCACTTTATAAGAAAGGTGATAAAAGTGTGTGTGGTAATTATCGAGGTATTAGTCTGGTCTCTGTAGGTAGCAAATTACTTAGTAATATGATACTTTTTAGACTGAGAGAAGCCGTAGACAAAGTTTTAAGAGAAGAGTAGTGCGGTTTTAGAAAAGGTAGAGGATGTGCCGACCAAATTTTCACTCTTAGGCTAATAATTGAGAAGTGCCTGAGTTTTCAAACACCTTTGGTCCTCAGTTTTATAGATTATGAGCAAGCGTTCGATTCTGTTGATAGAAGAGCTTTAGTAAAGGTTTTATCCTTGTATGGTATACCAGACAAATACATTAAAGTGATTAGTGCTATGTACGAGAATAACACTGCTGCAGTTAAGGTAGGAAATGTGGTTAGCAGATGGTTGTGTATTAAATCAGGAGTTAAGCAGGGTTGTGTTCTATCCCACTTTATATGGATTATTTTGATGGACTTTGTTTTGAGGAGCACAGGAAAGGCAATGGGAGACCACGGAATCAAATGGGCAGGAAAAAGTCTCCTGGACTTGGATTATGCTGATGATTTAAGCATCCTAGATGACAGTTTGAGCAAGATGAGTGAAGTTTTAGAGGTTTTGCGAGTTCAGGGTGCTAAAATTGGTTTGAAAATTAATGTTAGGAAGACTAAGTCACTAAGGCTAGGAATAAGTGAAGATGAAAAGGTGATGTTGGGTAATGAAAAGATTGATCAGGTGGACAGCTTCACTTACCTTGGTGGTATTATTAGTAAAGATGGTGGGAGCAGTGAAGATGTTAAAAATAGAATAGCCAAGGCTCAGGGTGTTTTTTCACAGTTAAAAAAAAGTCTGGAAGAATAGGAAGATAAGTCTGCAAACCAAGATTAGAATATTAGAAGCTACAGTGATGACAGTGGTCAAATATGGCTCTGAAGCATGGACGCTCCGAAAAGCGGATGAAGATTTGCAAGATGTTTTCCAGAGAAATTGCTTAAGGATTGTTCTGGGTACCCGGCTGACTGACCGTGTTTCAAACAATAGGCTATACGAAAAATGTGGTTCAGTACCGCTCTCTAGGGCTATAATGAAAGAAAGGTTGAGGTGGTTAGGGCACGTTGTGCGGATGAAGGATGACAGATTGCCGAAGATTGTTCTTTTCGGCCAACCATCTAGGGCTAAACGGAAAGCAGGTCGTCCCCGTCTGGGGTGGGAGGACGTCATAAAGAAAGATTTAAAGGAAATAGGAACTTCGTAGGCGGGTGTAAAAAGGGAGGCTTTGAATAGATTGGGGTGGCGGAGGAGCGTGCGTAGCTGTGTTGGCCTCAGGCGGCTTGGGGCTGCGGTGAATTGTTGGTAGTAGTAGTAGTAGTTTTGAGTTTAATTTAATTGTTGATAGTGATTTGAAGTAGTTTTACGCCTGGAAGATTATTTGACTTTATTTCTGCCTATTTTTGGCTTAATAGAGCTCTTTACTTTTCTTTGAAAACTTATTTTGTGGAATTTTTTTTTAATTAATACAAATATATGACACCGTCATTCAGGCAGGGGGGCTGGCACCCCCTTGCCCACCTTATGGTTGCCCATGACAACGTGTGAGTATCTCACAACTCGAGAATACGCCTTGTCGAGTTTTCAAATAAAAGTCAACAGGAGGGAGCCAAAATAAGGAATATGAGTTGTTCCACCTGAGTGAAAACTTAGATTTATTTATTGCTATATACATCTTGTCCTTTTGTCCTGTGTTAAAAGTGATTGCAAAAATTTTTGCATAAATCTTACAGACTCTTAGATTTTTTTTTTCTATAATTATGACTTGCAACCAGGGCATATTAATGACAGCTAAATTTCACAACTGTAACCCATGGTTATTTTTCTTCAACAAACCTCTTGACTAAGTGATTTATTCCCATTGGTGGTGCAATCTCCAATCTAGTCCTGTATGGGAACGCCCATCTTCTTAACATAGTCCGTCCTTCCAACCGACTGACTGAAAATAACAGATACTGATCCATGATTACACTCTAACAGAGCAAGTAAATCTACCAGAAGGGTTGCCACCGTCAGTAGGATTTTACTAGATCTAGTAAAAAAAAATCTAGTAAATTTACAGGATCTAATAAATTTCCCGAAATTTAGTAAAAACTAGTAAAAAGTTATGATTTATAGTAAACAAAATTTTTTTTTATTTTCCTTGAATTCAGGGAAAAAAATTATCGTAAACATATGACAATTTTTGCTTGTCTGTTTTACAATTTGCAATTTTGCTTGTCTGTCTCAGAGAAAGACAAGCAGTCACCTATTTTCATAAACAGAATTCCCTTCCGGCATCTAAAGGTCGACAAAATCAGCTTTCTGTGCATCAAATCTTACCAGCTAAAAATGAAGGTATAATGACACTTGAATTTGTGATGATTGGGAATCTATTGGAATCAAAACAAAAGCCAACCACCCAAGGTGATTAGGGGAATCTCCTCAGTTTAAAAATTTTTATTGAGGAAAAAGGAGCCTGCT
>JAQQPU010014999.1:0-21892 GCA_029168905.1 Artemia sp. Kazakhstan ARC1039
AGGCCTAGACCGAAGCTATTTGTTTAAAAGAAAGTCAAAGAAATTTTCTATCGAAAAAGGTGGTTGAACTGTTTGGGGTTTTGGGAGGGGGTGCTGGGAGGAGGGGTTGTGGGGTGGGGGAGGCTGGTAGGTTGCAACGAGAAAAAATTTTACATTATTTTTTTGAAGATTAATTACCTTGTTTTTTTTGCAAAAACGATAGTCAAGTTTTTGTGTTATTATTTATTGACTAATTTTTATGTCAAAAAATGGTTAGAAGATACAGTCACCTAGAGGACTTTTGTCTTTTATGTGGCTCTTGAGTGTTTTATATAATGTAGATTTGTTTTATTTTTTGGTGAAGAAATACATATCTTAATCTAAACCTTCAAAATTCACTAATTCTACATTTTACTCAGTCCTGTCGAAGCTCACAAAGGTCTTGATTTCGCACCTTTGTTAGGAAATCATGACACAATCATTCTTATCTCAAGCAGAAGCTAAGAATTCATCAACGAATGTATTTGTTAATTGCCTTATACAGCCAAGACCCTTTGGTCCTCAGAAATTTGATACTGGAGAAACTTCTGAATATTTCCTTTCAGCATCTAAATAACTTTGAAATAGATACTACAACCGCTCTTCAGTTTCCATGCTGATTTACTAACCCGATTTTTTGTTCAAGCATTAATACAAAGTCATTTTTATAAATAATTAGCAATCAATATACTAAAGCCGTGCTAATACGACGTTTTTTTTTTTTAATTAATGTCCGTTTGAACGTAAGTAAACAGCGAAAGATTCTTTCAAAAAAAGTAAATTTATTTTCAGAAAGTTTTCGACATAGTTACCAAGTTTTTGAAACACATCATACCTCTCAATTAATTTTAAAGTAAAGTCTTGGTAAGAACTTGCTCCAATAACCAAGAGTTCACTGATGTTTTTACGTCGTCATCTTTTTAATGGTTGCCACTGAGGTGGCAACCGGTTGAACTGGAGATGAAACAGGGGTTTCGCATAAAACGCCCAAATTGAGGCAACAGGACATGGAATGGGAACACACACACTACCCTGAAAATTTGAAGGCTAAACATCCTCTCTCCCAGCGCAACATCATGGCGTCGGTGTTTGGGAATAGGCATGTTTTGTTTTTTGGTCGACTTCATGCAACGGAGCATGCAACTGTCAATATAAAACGAACAAAATTTAATTAAAAAAGCTTTTTCCACAATAAATAAATGAAACCAAAAATGAACAGAAATTACAATAAATAACCGAGTCAAGCTCAAAACGAGCAGAAATTAATATGTGTAGAGCTCAAAACCCCTATGCCTTCCCAAGGCCAGAACATAATTTGCACTTTACTGAAAAATATAAATGTTTTTACTTTTATAACTTTAATAAATCAAATAATATTAACATTTTGATTACTAAATATCAGTACATGCATACTAAAACGACAATGCACATTCATTTGTATTTTTTTCAGTAAAGTGCAAATTAGGTTCCGGCCTTGGGAAGGCACAGGGGTTTTGAGCCCTACTCATGTTAATTTCTGCTCATTTTGAGTTTGACTTGGTTATTTATTATAATTTCTGTTCGTTTTGGGTTTCATTTATTTATCGATGCTGATTTGTGGTAGTTTCACACTTGGTAGACAATTTGATTTTATTTTTGCTCATTTTTGGCTTAATGGAGTTCTTTAGTTTTCTTTGAAAACCTTATTTTGTGGAAACAGCTTTTTTAATTAAATTTTTTTCGTTTTATATTGACATAGTCTTTTCAGGGAAATGGAAAATAATATTTAAATCTTTTCGTTTTTTTAAGACTTTACAGTTTGGCCTGCTATTTGTATGCTGGAGAAAATTTTTCAGCAATTGTTAACAACATACACCCTTTTAAAAATCTGGACACAAATTTGTGGTGTTTAATTTAGTTTCATACCACCTCTAGTTGACCTGAAATAGAAAACTTGATACCATTCACAAAAAAAATCTGTATACTTTCTTTGATAGCTTGGATACACTTACACCATTCTGATTTGGTTAAATTTTAAGAGCAGAAGTAGCCCCGAAAGTTTGAACATAATACCCTCAGTCGTTCTTGGGATACTGCTGAGGTGCCTTAACGGGGATTGGCATTAACACAGTGCATTTTGATTTAATCTTAAGGCAACATTTAATTTTTAAACATAATGGGCAAATCGGAGAGTGGGCGTGGGAGGTGACTAGTTGCCCTCCAATCGCTTTCGACCATTAAAAAGGGCATTGGCCTTTTCTATTTTCAATCAAATGAGCCCATTTCGAAGTTCCTACGACAACTCCTTCGATACGAAGTGCCCTGGTCTAAACAAAAAATATATAATAATAATACATTGTACAAATGAAACTCAGAGAGGAAAGAAAATAACAAAATGAAAAATAAAATAAAAAAAGGTGAAAAAACGATGATTTTGTCAGCCAGTGGCGAACCATGAAGAAGAAGAAGTAAGCATATATTTCGACAAGGACCTCCGCCGAGTCGTCCTTAGCACTAAACAAAAAAGAAAAAAAAAAGAAAAGAAACCAACGAAAATCGAACCTTTCGAAGCTTACTTAACAACAACAGAACAAAAGCAATACATTATACCCACATCGATCTTCACTATAAAAATGTCAAGCCTTCCAATTACTTTCGACTACTAAAAAGGGCACTAGCACTTTCAGTTTCCAATCGAATGAGCCCTTTTTGAGTTTCTGCGACAACACTTTCTATGAACACCTTATATGCCCCAGGGCATAAATTACAATACTTGCCCTGAGGGCTGTGAGGGGGTTGTCATCCTCAAAGACCTAATTTCCAGAACTATCAACTAAGTTAAGCAAAATGGCTATCTCAAGATTTTTATTGGATGTGTTTGGGGAAATGGTGGGCGTGAGAGGGGCGTTAGTTGCTCTCCAATCACTTTTAACCATTAAAAAAGGCTCTAGTCCTTTTAATTTCCAATAGAATGAGACCTTTTGATGTTTCTACTACAACGCTTTCAATAAAACCTTATATGCCCCCAGGACATAACTTACATCCCTTACCCTGAGGGATGGGGGAAGGGGTTGTCATTCTCAAACACCTAATTTCCAGAACTTTCAACTACGTTGAAGAAAATTGCTGTCTTAAAATTTTGATTGGATGTTTTTGGAGAAATGGTGGGCGTGAGAGGGGGGTTAGTTGCCCTCCAATCACTTCCGACTATTAAAAAGGGCGCAAGCCCTTTCAATTTCCAATCGAATGAGCCGTTTTTGAATTTTCAACGACAACGCTTTCTATACAAACCTTATATGCCCCAGGGCATAACCTACAACTCTTGCCCCGAGGGCTGTGAGGGGGTTGTCTTCCTTAAAGACTTAATTTCCGGACCTTTCAACTACGTTGAACAAAATGGCTATCTCAAAATTTTGATTGGATGTGTTTTGGGAAAAGGTGGGTGTGAGAGGGGTGTTATTTATCCTCCAATCACTTTCGACTATAAAAAGGGCACTAGACTTTTTAATTTTCAATCGAATGATTCCTTTTTCAATTTTCTACGAAAACGCTTTCTATAAAAAAAACCTTATATGCCCCCAGGGCATAACTTACAACCCTTGCCCTGAGGGCTGTGTGTGGGGGGGGGGGGTTGTCATCCTCAAAAACATAATTTCCGGACTTTTTAACTACGTCAAACAAAATGGCTATCTCAAATTTTGATTGGATGTGTTTGGGGAAATGGTGGGTATGAGAGTGGTGTTAGTTATACTCCAATTACTTTCGACTGTTAAAAAGGGCACAAACCCTTCTAATTTCCAATCGAGTGAATCCTTTTAAAGTTTCTACAACACCACTATCTATAAAAACCTTATATGCCCCCAGGGCATAACTTACAACCCTTGCCCCGAGGGCTCTGAGGGGGTTATCATCCCCAAAGACCTAATTTCTAAAACTTTTAACTACGTTGAACAAAATGGCTATCTAAAAATTTTGATTGGAAGTGTTTGGGGAAAAGGTGGACGTGAGAGGGGAGTTACTTGCCCTCAAATCACTTTCGACTATTAAAAAGAGCACTAATCCTTTTAATTTCCAATCGAATGAGCCTTTTTCCAGTTTCTACGACAAAGCTTTCAATAAAAACCTTATATGCCCCCGGGGCATAACTTACAACTCTTACCCTAAGGGTTGTAGGGGGAGTTTCATCCTCAAAGATATAATTTCCGGACCTTTCAACTACTTTGAACAAAATGGCTATCTCAAAATTTTGATTGGTGTTTGGATAAATGGTTTCGACTATTAAAAAGGGCACTGAGCCATTTCAATTTCCAATCAAATGAGCCTTTTTTGAAGTTTCTGCGGTAACACTCTATAAAAACTTTATATGCCTCCAGGGCATAACTTACAACCCTTGCCCTGAGGGCTTTGGGGTGGGGTCATCCTCAAAGACCTAATTTCCAGAACTTTCAACTACGTTGAACAAAATAGCAATCTCAAAATTTTTTTTGGATTTGTTTGTGAAAAAGTGGGCGTGAGAGGGGGTTTAGTTGCCCCCCAATCACTTTTGACTATTAAAAAGGGCACTAGCCCTTTGAATTTCCAATCGAATAAGCCTTTTTTGAAGTTTCTACGACAAAGCTTTCTATAAAAACCTTATATGCACCAGGGCATAACTTACAACCCATTCCCTGAGGGCTGTGGGGGAGTGTCCTCCTCAAAACATAATTTCTATCTGGAAATCAACTACGCTGAACAAAATGGCTATCTCAAAATTTTGATTGGATGTGTTTGGGGAAATGCTGGGCGTGGAAGGGGTTTTAGTTGCCTTCCAATCACTTTCAACTATTAAAAAGGGCACAAGCCACTCCAATTTCTAATCGAATGAGCCCTTTTCGAAGTTTCTACGACAACTCTTTCGATACGAAGCATCCTGGTCTAAAGGAAAAAAAATAATGCATTGTGCCAACATCGTTCTTTGCTTAGGCAGCGCGATTGCGCTGCCTATGATACGGTGAGCTTTGAGCGTTTAACAATAGCATCCACATCAACTGCCGTCGGAGCGTTCTAGTAACCTCCACTAGCCACCTATAGATGGTGAGTTTGGAGGGTGCAGCAGCCACCTCTAAATCAACTGTACCAACCATAGCTCGGATTCTCTACAGCTTCAAGAAGACTGTTCACGAGTGTTTACATTATTGTATTTTGTTTATTTGTTTATTAAAGTAGTTTTAGAAAAATCTTGAGTAGATACGAACTCTGCCTACCACGCTACCCAAGGTCTTGTCCTCGTGGAGGCTTGATCACCCCCCACTGGTGACCGATAAGAAGGTTTTTCCTTAGAGAAATATCCCACACTTCACAGTTTCCCCAGGAATGGCAAGGCTCAGTTATACTGCCAGTCTTCAAGAAAGGTGACCGTACTGAATGCAAAAATTACAGAGGGATCTCACTAATGAGCATTGCGGCAAAGATTTTTGCAATGAATCTGCTTAGCCGATTCTGCGAAGTCCACAACGAAAGAACCCGCCCCAACCAATCTGGTTTCCGAGCCGGCCTGGGCTGTATTGACTAACTCTTCACCTTGAGACAATTTTTCGAACATAGTTTCAACAAATCACCGCCGCTGTCTTCATCGAATTCATTACGGCCTTCGTTTCAGTCATTCGGAGAGGAATTTGGATGGCAATGGAAGAGGACTGTGTCCCACCTAAGATCATACGACTCATTCAGGCTTACTATCAACATACACGAACCTGTGTCAAGGTAAATGGAGAAATTTCTCCGCTATTTGATATCGACTTCGGTGTGAGGCAAGGGTGTGTACTTTCTCCCGAACTATTCAATTTTGTCATCGATTGGGTAATGAAAAATGCAATGCTAAAATTCGAAGGAGTCAAGGTTAGTCCTGATTTTAGTACTACCGACCTGGATTATGCCGATGATGTTGCTCTTCATGGCAAATCCGTTGGCGAGGCCCAGAAAATGCTTCTGAAAGTCTCCGAAATTGCTGCTTCAGTGAGGCTCAAAATTAATATTGACAAGACTAAAGCTATGTCTAATGCCCCGGATATAAACTCTAACCCTATAACCCTTAACCAAAGACAGATTGAAGCTGTAAAAAAATCAAGTATTTTGGGTCATACATTGACATCACCAGAGGATGTAACGAAGAAATTTAGTGCCAATCTGTATTTACGATGCCCTAGTCCGATCGGTCTTACTGTACGGCTGCGAGACGTGGCCCTTAAAAGTCACCGAGGCACACACCCTCAACACTTTTGAACACAGATACCTGAGGAGCATATTGGGGTTACGACTCAGCGAACGAATCCCAAATACGATCATCTGCCAACGATGTGACCAAAATTACGACATCACATCTATCATTCGACGCCGCTGCCTGTCCTGGTTAGGCCATATTTGCCGAAGATCGGCCGAGACTTTTACAAATGGAAGCCTACGCTGCAAAACATCACCTGATTGGAGGAAACGACAAGCTAAAACTTGGCTCAACACCGTCAAATCTGACCTCAATCCGATTGGCGGATTCCGGAGACATGGTCGCAGATGGGACCATTTATGGCTCGAAATTATCGCCCCATTAACCCAAGACCGTGACGTGTGGAACTCAACAGTCTGCCGGATACAGTCGCCGGGGAGAGCTGCATAGCTTGTGTCCTGATCAAAGTACAAGCAAGTAACTACAAGTTTTAATACTTCTCAAAATTTTCACTTAACGTCCTTAGTTTTAGTAGCAGCAGAATTAGTACCAGCAGTATAGTAATATTCCGCCCTGGAGATATTGTTAAATGCTGTTTGGACTAATGTGAACAAAATGGCAATCTTGCCATTTCGAGCGTATGTGTTTATGGAAAAGAGGGTGTCAGAGTGGGAGGGGTCTAGTTCCCCTCCATCACTTTGACCTTCAACGGAACTAGAACTTTGCATTTCCAATCAAATGAGCCTCCTCTAAAGTTTACACTACCACCCCTTCCATAAAAACCTTATATGTCCCCGAGGCATAACTTACAACTCTTGCCCCAGACTCTTGGGGGTTCTGTAAGCCCCGAAGGCCTTGTTATGTGGTCTTTTGGCTATTTTTTGAACAAATGGCTATCTCAAAGTTTGAATGGGGGTATTTGGGCAAAATAGGACGTGAGGAAGGAGGGGTCTAGTTGCCCTCCAATCATTTTGACTCTTTAAAAGGGTACTAGAAATTCTGGTTTCCGGTCCAATGATATTCGGGAATGATGGGATTCGAGGGGAGGAGGGGGGGGGTCTGGTTGCCCTCCATTCACTTTTGACTCTTAAAAAGGGTACTAAAACTTCCTATTTCCAATCAAATGAGCCCTATCTGACGTTTATACAACCACCCGGTCAATAAAAACCTTATGTGCCCCGAGGCATAACTTACAACCTTTGTTTGGGCTATTGTGAACAAGAGGGCAATCTCGCCATTTCGATTGGATGCGTTGAGGTAAAAGAGGGTGTCGAGGAGGGATAGCTACCCTCCATCATTGTTAAGGCTTAAAGGGGAACTAGAACTTTGCATTTTCAATCAAATGAGCCTCCTGTATATTTTACACGACCACCTCTTCCACAAAAACTATATGTGTCCCTAGTTCATAACTTACAACCCTTGCCCCAGACTCTGGGGGGTTGTGTCAAGCCCAAATGCCTTGTTATGTGATCTTTGGACTATTTTTGAACAAATAGCTACCTCAAAATTTCTATCAGATGCATTTGGAGAAAATGGGACGTAAGAAGAGGGGGTGGGGGAGCAAGTTGCCCTCAGATCACTTTGACTCTTAAAAAGGACAATAGAACTTCTGATAAACAATCCTTTGAGCCCCCTCTGAAGTTTATACGACCACTCTATCCATATTCCTTATAGGTTCCTGGGGCAACTTAAAACCCTTGCCCCAAGGGCTCCCTTTTGACAACCTGTGTGCACAGTCTAATTTAATTTAGGTCAACTTCCACCTCAAAATTTCACCTTAATTACACTTAGCCTTCATAGAAATCAAAGTAGTAATAGCAGTTGCGGTAGTTGCAGTAGTAGTGGTAGTAGTAGCAGTAGCGTGCATGTATTGCCTTTTCTTCGATTGATCATTCCCCTCATAATTCCTTGAAAGTTCCAACTTAATGCCCTAAGCCATTCCGGAGATGTACTCTTTTGACAGCCTGCATGCACAGAGTGCGTTTTCCTTTAGTTCAACTTTTTCATTAATGTTCCTTGAAATTTTCACCTTCATACCATTAGCTAAAGTAGTAGTATAGATCATAATAATTGTAATAGGAAAAGTAATAGTAGTTGTTGTTGTACTAGTAGTAATAGTAGCAGTAGTGGCAGTAGTAGTGTGCATTTATTGCTTTTTGGTCGGTTGAACATCCCACACCTCATGCCCTGGAAGCTTCAACTTAATACGCTAAGCAGTTCCTAAGATATTGCTGATGTGCCCTTTTGGTAATCGACATTTTTATTTAATTAGTTTCCACCTCAACATTTACTGCGATTTTTACCGTAATATCCTCAGCCTTAATAGTAGTCACCTTAGTAGTTGTAATAGCAGTAGTAGCAGTGATTGTGGTAAGATAACTATGCTTCTCACTTCGTTCTAAATCCATTTGGACAAGCTAAACTAATTTCTGTCACTGGCAGCCAATGAAAATGCTTTTCTTTCAAGATACTGCTTCTGTGCATCTTTTCGTTCCTGACAAAGTTAATAATTATTCGATTTAAATAGGGCTTTAGCCAGTTTATATTTAAATAACCAGATTTGGATTTCTTTTCCCGTACTTGGTCAAATATTATATTTTTTTTTTAATGGATGAATGAGAAGGAGGAAGGGTCGTTGAATTTGGGCCTAAGCTACAAGATCTGTCCGGAGCTAAATTTTAATAGGATGCAGTCTCTAGTCTAGGTATACACAAAAGTCAGAAAGAGTTTGAAGAAACGTTGAGAGGTATTAGGCTATCACCAAAGCTTTACAGGCTCAAAAATTTCTGCAGAAAACAAATTTCTAAAAGAACATTTTAATGGTACCGATTATTATACTTGTAAGAAGGTCTGAATAGTAAACCAGTCGCCTTTTTATTTGGAAATTTCAGGTGAAGTATGCTATCGAAAATAAAACCAGTCACCTGTTGATGCAAAGCTTCATGGGATGGGGAAAAAACGCTAATTCCAAGAGCCTCAGAAAAGAGGGTTATCCATTTTAGTGCCCCTACGATATTGCAGTGACCGGCTAGGTCTTGGGAAAAAGAGAAAGAAAAAGAAGACACGTTCGGGTATAAAGCACTTTTTAGTAATTTCTAAGAATTTGTTAAGTAGCTAATTTTAGTGTTGAAATGAGTAGTGTTGAAATTAATGTTGAAATGAGTGTTGAATATTAGCGTTGAAATCAATAGCTTCTATCATTATCAAATCAGCTTTGAATTCGGATGAATTTTTTCAATTTGTACTTTTTTTTCAAAACTTTCTTTTTTTACTTTCCACTTGCAAAGGTGACTAGGTAGGGAAATATTCAAGAGGGGTATTTTAAACACCGAAGTATAAGGATTTTCGATTGTTGAGATTTCAGTGGTGGAACTTTTATGGTTTCAAGCCTTTACACCCCAGATACCACACTAAAATTCTATCTTGATACCATAAGGCATTTCATAATTGTGTTGTCATAAGGAAATTATAAAAAGTGTGTAAATGTGAATATTAAATTTCAAATAACATTAAGTAACTCTCTCCGATGTTCTAGTGCCCTATCAGTACTGGAGACATAAAAGAAAAAAGGACACTTGTCAGTGTTTTCGACTCTTTTTAAAAATTTCCACAATTTTTTTCAGAAATATACCTTATATTGATTTAAATAATAGTCATCATTCTGGAATCAGTGTTAACGGCAAGTTTTTCTTCTGATGTTTTTTTTTTATTGTGTCTCTAAAAATTTGTCTACCATATACTTTCTCTGTACTAGGGTAGAGCTATTACTGCAGCCACAACCTTCAAGTATCTTCAGGCCCTGGGCATGAAAAGTTCTGAATAAGGTTGAATGAGGGTTGGGTTGCTGGAAGATTAAGTTTTACGGAGTTCACTTGCATGAGAGCTTAATTAGACAGGGTTTGAAGCTTCAGTTAAACGGGGGTTGAGCTTGATGAGGGTTCAGTTAAATGGGGATTTAGTTGCATAGGAGTTGAGTTGTATGAGGGTTCATTTGCACGAGGGTTCAGTTGCGTGGGGGCTCAGTTACTCGGAGGGTCAGTAAAATGGGGTTCATTTGCCCTTGGGGTCAGATGCACGAAGGTTTAGTAGCAAGGAGCTCAGTTACACGTGGGTTCAGTTGCAGTGGGACCTATAAAAACGGTTGTCTTCAGACAATATTTTCATTAATAATAAAAAGCCTTGAGGACGACCAAAAAATAGATACCAAATTAATGGCCTTTTAAGCTTGCTTCAGGTGAATACACCTGAATTTCAATACCTCGAGGGTGGCATCAGCATTTTAGAAGTGTCTTGGTGGGGTATGGCCCGAAATTGGTTGGGAATCACTGCTCTAAGTCATTCCGGAGATGCGCCTCTTTGACAACCCACAAGCACATAGTGTTTTTTATTTAGTTTAACACTCCATTCAACATTCCCTGAAAGCCTCACTTGAATCGTATTAATTTGCCAACAAAAATTCAACAATGCCCCTTTTCCGATAACAAGTACTATATGTAGGCAATGGGCGAATTGCATAACCTACAGCCCTTGCCCTAAGGGTCGTAGGAAGGTTTTCATTCACAAATACATATTTTTGAACCTTCCAACTATGCTGAACAAGATGCCT
Source organism: Artemia sp. Kazakhstan ARC1039 (assembly GCA_029168905.1). NCBI lineage: Eukaryota > Metazoa > Arthropoda > Branchiopoda > Anostraca > Artemiidae > Artemia > Artemia sp. Kazakhstan ARC1039. The sequence goes on from JAQQPU010014999.1 coordinate 10,803, forward strand.
ATATCAAAATTTTGATCATATATTTTTGGGGCAAAAAAATGCATGGAAGGGGGGGGGGCTCCAATCACTTTTGACTCTTAAAAGGGGCTCTAGAATTTTTAATTTCCCATCGAATGAGCCTTTCCCGAAGTTTCTATGACAAACCTGTCCATACTAAGTGCCTTGGTGGAAAAAAAAAACTGATAAAAATAATACATTGAAAGAAATCAAAATCTGGTCATTTAAATATAAACTGAATATATTTAAATATAACTCGATTCAAGCCCTACTTGAATCGAATAATTATTAACTTTGTCATGAACGAAAAGATGCACACAAGCAGTATCTTGAAAGAAAAGCATTTTCATTGGGTGCCAGTGACAGAAATTAGTTTAGCTTGTCCAAATGGCTTTAGAACGAAGTGAGAAGCATATTTATCCTACCACAATCACTGCTACTACTGCTATTACAACTACTATTTCTAAGGTGACTACTATTAAGGCTGGGCATATTACGGTAAAAATTGCAGTAAATATTGAGGTGGAAGCGGAATTAAATAAAAATGCCAATTACCAAAAGGGCACATCAGCAATATCTTAGGATCGGCTTAAGTTGAAACTTCCAGGGCATGAGGTGTGGGATGTTCAACCGACCAAAAGGCAATAAATGCATACTACTACTGCCACTACTGTTACTATTACTACTCAGACAACAACAACTACTATTACTTGTCTTACTACAATTATTATGATCTATACTACTACTTTAGCTAATGGTGTGAATGTGAAAATTTCAAGGAATTTTAATGAGAAAGTTGACCTAAAGGAAAACATACTCTGTGCACACAGGCTGTCAAAAGGGTACATCTCCGGAACGGCTTAGGGCATTAAGTTGGAACTTTCAGGGAATTATGAGGGGAATGATCAATCGAAGAAAAGGCAATATATGCACGCTACTACTACTCCTAATACTACTACTGCAACTACCGCAACTGCTATTACTACTTTAATTTCTACGAAGGCTAAGTGTATAATTAAGAGGAAATTTTGAAGCGGAAGTTGACCCAAATTAAATACATTTTCATGAGCTCCCGTGCTTCATTCTTTATTACAAGTTCTCCGGTCCCTGTTAAATCACGAGGTCGTAATAAGCCGCTAGTCAATCACCGACTGTAACAACTTAGTTTTACAATTCAAACTTAAAACAAACAGAAGTTACTGTGATTGAACAAATGCAATCCAAAACAAACAGAAATTTAGATTACACCAATCTTGTCACATTAGAGGGGTGTGACATAATATGGTAAATTGAAACGAATATCATGAATAGTAACGAATAAAATACTGCAGAAAGGAGTTACGAGATCATTCTGTTGCCGAACTGAAGTTCTACTAAACAACGAGTCTACTAGAATTCTTACAAGTCAGTTTAATATTTTTGTCTATAACTTTAACTCTATATTTTTCTAGTCATCTTTTTCATTAAAGAATAATTCTTCATGTTTACTATTTTTAAAAGATAAATTTTGGCTAAGTTTCCACTTAACCGATTCAAATACACAGATTTCATTTTTACTCTTCTTAATACATTGAACATAGCATATGATGAGCTAAAAAGTCCTTTTAATTTAAAGAAACTCAAGAACTTTCAGTCATTCTTTTGTTTCTTAGCAAAAGCTAAACTACTAAGACACAAAACAATTAATGAACAATAGTAGTGACTTGAGCTTTTCTTCTTTTTTTTTAAGAAAATTTTAGATTTTTGTATAATAGTCTAGTTGTAAAATTGAGGCCACAAAGGAAATTATGAGTCGCTGATACTTCAATTTAAGTGTCGAATTTTGTAGGTCAAATAACCTTGTAGTTACTGTACTTATTATTCATTTAAATCCATCGAAAGAAATGTTCTGTAATACTCCCGCCAGTTGTCTTTGAAAACTACAGAAGTGGATAAATACTTTGGTCCAATTTGCCAAAAGTACTAGAAATGGCTAATTTCTGGGCGAATATAACATTGAATTCTTCAATTTTCATGAACACCCGTGCTCCATTCTTTATTACAAGTTCTCCGGTCCCAGTTAAATCACGGGGTCGTAATAAGCCTCTAGTCAATCACCGACTGTAACAACTTAGTTTTACACATCTTCCAAGCCTTAGATTGAAAGAATCAGTAGGTGGCTATGATGGATAAGCCCCTCTGGGAAACAATGCTTGATAATTGTCTAACAACTACAGGTCTCAATGTCAAAACTAGGAACAAAAACATTTTTACTGAATAGCGCTCCAACGACGAAAATCGTTGGAATCGTTTTTTTTTTGCACAACATTGCTGTTAGTCAAAAGCTTTGGCTAAATATTCAAGTACTAAACAAAAATTAAATAACAATCAAATATTTCAACTCATTACCAGAATGCTGAAAAAACTTTGCAAGCATTATAATATTAACCAATAATCAAACTATGCCAATTCAAAATGAGCAGATATTGCTAAAAAAAAAAAAGAAAAGAAAAACAGTTTTAAATAGAAAGGTAAAGAGCCATATTAAATCCTTAGACAAGCCGAAATAAAGGGATATTAAAATCCAAACTTAAAACAAACAGAAATTACTGTGATTGAATAAATGTAACCCAAAACAAACAATAATTTAGATTAACAGTCACAGCAATCTTAAAAATACAAGTTACCATTAGCCTATATATGAATCCCAAAACGAACAGAAATTAAAATGAATAATCCAGTCTAGCTTAAAGTGAACAGAAATTACCGCAGACTGGAGTATGACTACCACCCCTAAAATTTCTAAAGGCCAGGGCGTCATTTGTATTTCATTGAAAACTATGGGTATTTTTATTATTTTCCCTTTTATAATTGTAACGTGAATAATATAAAAAATAAAGAGACTTCCGGGAATTAATTAAAGAACAAGAAATTTAATGAGCTAGTAGCAAAAAAATCATATGATTCAAAAAAAAATTGATAACCGACCTTGAAAACTGGGTGCTTCACATTCTTATTCAGAATTTATCAGTCTCTTCCCCAATTTTATAGCTTGAACACGGTGCAATTTCTTACATGATACGTCAAAAATATCCCCCCCCCCCACCAAATAAAGGCGTACTAGGCTGCTGTAGTTCAATGGCGCTAATTCAGAAAAAGTGGAAGGAGGGGACAGAATGTGTGAGGGACATACTCTTAGTTTTTTCAACTTCTTCAATAAAATGCCAACAAAACCTGTCGCAATGAAAATACCCACAAATGGGTATTTTTCAAAATCTAGGGAGGAGGGGAAAATCTAGGTATCAAAAGCCCGGCTCTCCTCCCCCTTCGATTGACGACACCGCATCTTAGTCGCTCATTTTTAATGACAAAAAAATATTGTGCTAAGTCGTTTTGACCTTTCTTTCTTTGCTGATAAACCACGCTTACTTTTATTGTCTTAGTTCTTTCTTTCAATCATCTTGAAGGTTTCAAATTCGGAAGAAACATGCATTTTATTTAAAAATGGCTTTAGTAAGAGAATCAAGAAAAATAATCAATATTTGGATTTTATTTGTTTTTTTGGAAGACAATACAATCGTTCAAGGATGTTATGATATTGACTTCGGAAATCTGATGCTTCTATGCTATTATTTTATCATCATCCTTTGTCTAGATTCCCCCAACCAAAAAGACTTTTGTCTGTCTGTGCATTGCACGGATCGAAGTTCAGCTTCTGAAAAATCCTTTTTTGTCAATGCAAATTTTCGTCAATATAAAGGTCTTTTAAGTACAGTTTTTTTTCAGTTTTTTTGTGGATATAGTAGTTGCGACGAAGACCAGAGGCGACTTTGACTACATAATAGGTAAATCTCCGTAACTCCCAGCCAATGGTAGTGAGTTTCATATGTAGTTTTGGTAAGTCTTTCCTTACTTTTTTATAACGGCTGGGAGATCGTGTTGGTACTTTCGGGAAAAGTATTTAGGGGGAAGGGTAAGGCTTTAAACATTGTGTTTGTGGAAAGGGGGCAAAATATTTTTTTATCTCGTCCTCCCGAAAGAGTAAACGTTAGGGCTTACTTGTTTCTGCCTGTTGTCCGACAGTCTTTCGGCTAGTATTTTTATGGTTGTGTAAATACAAGTGATAGAAACGAATGATTACAATGGGTTTTATTTTCAAGTATTAGGGTCTGACTAATATCAGTCTTTCAGGCCTGGATCGGTTTCGTCTTGGATATGAAACCAGAGAAGGAATTTATTAAGCTAGTCCTCTTAAAAAAAATGAAGTTGGTAGCCTACCTTAAATACCCTTATAAAAATGTTTGAATGTATGTTTGTATTGTGTACAAGGTTCAATCTCGTCATGAAAAGATCCTGGGATTCAGTTAAGGAAAGGGAATGAGTGGGATTCACTGGAAACCTTTTAACTACTTCCTCTCTGGGCTAGACTGATCCTGGATACTCTATAAATAAAAGGTATTAGAATTTTTGATCAGCTTTGACTTTTCTTCTAGAGTGGCGGGAGGGGGGTAACACCTGCGAGAAAATTGAATCTCAGTTTTCTAAAATTCATGTTAGTGCTATCATTTTCCCTAGATGGCCAGTTTTGGGGAGCAGTGATCTCACGGGCCAGCACAGTATTTTCCAATTTATAGCCTAATAAAGGGCTAATAAGACAGATCAAATTTGTGGATTTTATTAAATTTTGTAACAAAGAAAGCCCTATTCCCCTTCCCTAACATAAAATTAATTGAATTAGCTGTAGGAAAATTTTTGAATGTGCTAGTCAATGTGGGCGAATCGATCATTTGGCTTTTTACTCTAAGCAAGAAAAATATTTGTGTGAAAAGGAGTATATAGTTTTGTTTCTTACTGACAAGGCATCATAGAAAAAATAGGGGATTAAGGGCCCGTGGCTTATCTAACTTCAAACTTTTATCTAGCTTCTTTCTTCCTCTGATGGTTGAAAATCCAAAATTTGTATAATTTCTTGTACAGTTAAGAAGCATCTTCAGTTAAAAATTTTCAGGTTATAAACAAAATTCAAAATAATAAGTACTTTTTTGGAGAATATAGTGTAGGATTTTTATTGTGTCCTCTATTTTTCCTTCAGAGCTAGGGACAGGATTTCACAACTGGAAGCATAAGGAGATTCGTAAGCCAAGGATTGTCCACTCTCCACACCCTCGTATGAATCTTGAAGTGCCACTAGTTCTGCCACTAGAAGTGCCACTTAATACGCCACGCTGTACTTTGTGTACCTGACTGTGAAAGTGGCCAAGCCTACGTTTTTGTAATGCACTAGAAATTGAATTTCAAATTTCTCACTCTAAAATTAAAAGACGATTTCAGATAAGTGAAATTATTTTACTACATATTTATTAATGAATTGAAGAAACCTGGTTAATAAGGGCTGGGCAATAGCCTCCACAAACGACCCCATCAGAGAGTTTATGGCTAAGATTTGAGCTAACTGATTAGCGACTCTCCGTCTTAGTTTCAACAGCACTTACTGCTGTATAATGTGCATTCGCAGCCGAGTCAAAAAGTATTCAAGAAATTTCCAAGGTAGGCGAATGCTAGTACAAAATATCTAGTGTTAAGTTAAGAGAGAATATGCATTACTAAGAGAAGAGAGACAAAACATTTTTAGGAATTAAAAAAAATATTATGGAGGAATATAATATTTTTATAGGAATTTAAAGTATAATATTACTTTTTCCCAACTATAAAGCTTGGATATATTTTAAGGATTTGCCGAAAGTGGCAACAACACATGGCTGATGTGTGACTTTCAATATGAAACCAGATGGATGTCAAGTACTAGCCACCATGAGTCACAATTGAAAAAATTTTCTTTAAAAGGATTTATCTGCAAAGGAGAAGGGTTGTCGCAGAAACATAAGGGATTTTCCATTGATCAAAGTAAGATGGACAATTTCTTACAGTTACAATACAAATTAATCTTTTCCGGTAGTTAATTTGAAGACTTGCCCAATCTTTGAAGCTTCAAACCTCTCTGTCGCCCCTTGAAAAAATATCGGTTACATATTCACTTGGCCATGCCTATATTCAGTTTTTTTTTTTCCCCGATTTCGAATAGCTTGGGTGAGGTGATATGCAATAAGGACGAGATTTTCGTCCTTATAGCTCATCCAGGGTGTTTTGATATGACTCTAGACTTTTTATGTAGCCTCAAGGGGCATTCACATTGTCAAAAATCATATAGAATTTATGGCCACACAGAGGCGTCGCATCCTTTTTCTAGCTAGGTCTAGTATTACCTAACTAATTAATAGAAACAAGTATTCCAATTTCCGGTTCGTCACTCTTTCAGAACCGAAGTTTCCGCACGGAGCATTAACAATTTTAAACTGGTGTTTTGATCACTGTTCCGGAAATTGGTAAATTGTTCCAACATTTCAATTGGTTGCTAAAGCTCCACCCAATTCCACATTTGTACACGAATCTGGATTTAGGAGCATTCCTTTTATGTTTTGGTAATATTATCTTGAAAGGTAAATCAGTTCAAGCGGTGTTCAAATAAGAAAGGATCATAATTAATCACATATCTCGAAGAAAGTGATCAGACTAAAAATGTCCAAGGTTATAAGGTTGCATGGGTCATTAAGAAGACAAAATGATGAAGTCAACTTAATACATACTTAGAATTTCCGTTCAAAACCCTTAACTGGCTTTTCTTTAGGTTCAAGCATAATAGCAGAAAATTTTTTGAAAGGAGAGGGCTGGGGTGGTAATGTTTGTTCTTCAGCATGGCGTTGTATTTTTTAATGAATGTTAGAAAAACCTATCATTTTTCAACAAAGGGAAGAGGTAGAAACCCCCGCCCCCTGGTAGTGTAAAAAAGAAGAGTTCAGAGGTTAGACAATCCATCCTCCTGTATGAGGGTATACACAAAAATTTTCCAGGGGGAGAAACAAGAATAGGAGTGATGAGTGGGGGCACGGGACAGTGTTTTAGGATACATTTTCTTAGGAATAAGTTTGTTTTTAAATACATTTATTCATTATTTTTTTAAAATAAAGCTGAGCAAAGTTAAAACAGTGAGGATTCCTGGAAAAGGGATAAATTCATTAATCAATAATATATTTAACAATTATGCAGATAACCAAGGGTGCTGGCAGAAAATTTTCCAGGGGGGGGTCAAATGCCAAAATATCAGTGGTGGTTAGGTGACAGAGAATATATTTCAGGATTTTGTTTTACGTAGGAATAAGTTTATTTTTAAATACTTTTAGGAAACTGCTACTACTACTAAAAACAACTCACCGCAATACCAAGCCACCTGAGGTCAACACAGCTACACACGCTCCACCTCCATTCCCATCTATTAAAGGTCTTCCTTATTACACCCTCCGAGGAAGTTCCCCTTTCCTTTATATCTTTCTGTATGACGTCCTCCCACCCCAGACGAGGACGACCTGCTTTCCGTTTAGCCCTAGACGGTTGGCCGAAAAGGAAAACCTTCGGCAATCTCTCATCCTTTATCCGCACAACGTACCCTAGCCATCTCAGCCTTTCTTTCATTATAGCCCTAGAAAGCGGGATTAAATCACGCTTTTCGTACAGCCTACTGTTTGAAATACTGTCAGTTAGCCGGGTACCCAGAACAATCCGTAGGCAATTGCTCTAGAAAACATCTAGCAAATCTTCATCCGTTTTTCGTAGCGCCCATACTTCAGAGCCATGTTTGAGCACTGTCATCACTGTAGCTTCTAATATTCTAATCTTGCTTTGTACACTTATCTTTTTTTCTTCCAAACTTTCTTTTGCTGTGAAAAACACCCTGAGCCTTGGCTATTCTATTTTTAACATCTTCACTGCTCCCACCGTCTTTACTGATAATACAACCGAGGTAAGTGAGTAAGTGAGACTGCCCACCGGATCAATCTTTTCGTTACCCAACGTCACCTTTTTAACTTCACTTATCATTTATCCTAGTCTTAGTGACTTTGTCTTCTTAACATTAATTTTTGAACCTATTCTAGCATCCTGAAATCGCAAAACCTCTAAAAATTCATTCAATTTGCTCACACTTTCATCTAGGATGCTTAAATTATCAGCATAATCTAAGTCCAGGAGAGTTTTTTCTCCCCCATTTGATTCCGTGGTCTCCCATTGCCTTTCCTGTTCTCCTTAAGACAAAGTCCATCAAAATAATCCATATAAAGGGGGATAGAACACAACCCTGCTTAACTCCTGATTTAATACGAAATCAGCTGCTAACCTCATTTCCTACCTTAATCGTAGCAGTGTTATTCTCGTACATAGAACTAATGACTAATATATTTGTTTGGTATCATAGGCAGCGCAGTAGCGCTGCCTAATTAAAGAACGATGTTGGCACAATGTATTTTTTTTTTCTTCCAGATCAGGGCACTTCGAATCGAAGAAGGAGTTGTCATAGAAACTTTGAAAAGGGCTCATTCGATTGAAAATTGGAATAGCTAGTATCCTTTTTAATAATCGAAAGTGATTGGAAAGCAACTAACACCTCTTCCACGCCCACCATGTCCCAAACACATTCAATCAAAATTTTGAGATAGCGATTTTGTTCAATGTAGTTGATTTCCAGGTAGAAATTATGTTTTTGAGGAGGACACTGCCCCCACAGCCCTCATGGCAAGGACTGTAAGTTATGCCCTGGAGACATATAACGTTTTATAGAAAGCTTTGTCGTAAAAAACTTCAAAAAGGGCTCATTCGATTGGAAATAGAAAGGACGAGTACCCTTTTTAATAGTCGAAAGGGATTGGAGGGCAACTAACCCCCCTCGCACGCCCACCTATCCCCAAACACACCCAATCAAAATTTTGAAATAGCTATTTTGTTCAACGTAGCTGAAAGTCCTGAAAATTAGGTCTTTGAGGATGACAACCCCCCACAGCCCTCAGGGCAAGGGTTATAAGTTATGCCCTGGGGGCATATAAGGTTTTCATAGAAAGTGTTGTCGTAGAAACTTCAAAACGAGTCATTCGATTGGAAATGAATTTTCTAAAATTATTCCAACCATCTTCCACATTATCAAATTTTGTACTCTCAAATTTAGTATCCAACTGTTCCTCGAAAGTTTCTCTCAAATTCTCATTCTGGAGTCCACCAACATCATAACTTACCGGGAGGTAGTTACTTTTCCGAAATTTCAGCTTTAAATTAACCCTAGACACTACTAGGTGGTGATTTTTATTTTTAACATCAATAACAGCACTCCTATATACCCTAGTATCTTGTATGGATCCTGTCAGTCTTCGGTTTACTATAACATAATCAATGAGGTTTGCTGTCTTACCATTACGTGAACACCATGTTAACTTATGGAGCATTTTATGACCAAACACCGTATATTTTAGAACTAGACTGTTATAAAAACCGACACTCTAAAAAACTGAATTTTCATACCAGTTGATATATCAAAAGAATTGGGTTATTATGGTGATTCCAAATATATAAGTTTCATTAAGTTAGTTTTACCCATCAAAAGATACGAGCCTAAGAAAATTTACCTGATTTTCTAGAAAAGGGGAAAAGACCCCCTCAAAGTCATAGAATTTTAATGAAAATCACACCTTCAGATTCGGCGTATCAAAAAATCCTACTGTAGAAATTTCAAGCTCATACCTGCAATAATGTGGAATTTTGGAGTATTTGCCAGAAGAAAGATCACGGATGCATGTTTATTTGTTTTTTTTTTTGTATTTTTCCCTAGGGCGGCTGTACAAAGACATAATCATGAAAGTGGCTTTTTGACATTTTTCAAAAACGGTTTTGAAGTTTCAAAACTAAGAAGCGCTCCGTATTTTTTGAGTTGATTTGTAGCAAAAAAAAATTCTAAGCCCGATTTTTCTATATTATTCTCACTTTGAAAATTTACTCTTAAACTGAAGTTATTGAGAAAATTCAGAATCACATTCAAGGTTTTGTCGAGGGATCAAACAGTTCGTGGTAACGAACTGTAAGTAAGGAGCGACCCGGCTCAATGGTAACCGAAACTCTAAAAAACGGGATTTCGATACCAATAGATACATCAAAAGAATCAGATTTTAATTCTGATTTCAAATATATAAGTTTCATTAAGTTTAATCTTACCCATCAAAAGTTACGTGCCTGAGAAAATTTGGCTGATTTTCGAAAAAAGGGGGAAAGACCCCCTAAAAGTTATAGAACCTTAATGAAAATCACACCATCATATTCAGCGTATCAGAGAACCCTACTGTAGAGGTTTCAAGCTCCTATCTACAAAAATGTGGAATTTTCCATTTTTTGCCAGAAGAAAGATCACGGATGCGTGTTTATTTGTTTGTTTGTTTTTTTTTGTTTTTTTTCCCAGGGGTGATCGTATCAACCCAGTGGTCCTAGAATATCGTGGGAGGGCTCATTGGAACGGAAATTAAAAGTTCTAGTGTCCTTTTTAAGTGACCAAAAAAAATGGAGGGCAACTAGGCCCCCTCCCACGCTCATTTTTTCCCAAAGTCACCCGATCAAAATTTAGAGATAGCCATTTTTTTCAGCATGGTCGAAAATATGATAAAAATGTCTTTTAGGATGACTTGATCCCCCAAAGTCCCCAGGGGGAGGGCTGAAAGTTATGAACTTTACTCAATGTTAACATATAGTATTGGTTATTGGGAAGTATACAGACTTTTTCAGAGGAGATTTTTTCTGGTAGGTGGGGGAAGGAGAGGGTCGGGGGCTATATGAAAGGATCTTTCCATGAAGGAAGTTTTCATGGGGGAAGGGACATTGCTATGAAGGGGGCGTCGGATTTCCCAGCATTATAAAAGAAAAAGATCAGGAATTAAATTAAAAAAAAACAAGTTTTTCAACTGATCAACTGATTGTGATTAAGAGGTCATTTTTAAAGAACTGGAAAACAAATTCGAACTATAGTTTAAAGAGCAGGGTATTGACTAGGGGGCGAACCCCCTAATATACGTGTTAAAAATTTATGAATATAGAAGTTCGTTACGTAAGTTAATTCTAAGTTACGTATATTTATTACTAATAAAAACGTTCGTAAATAAAATTAAACAAGTTTCGAGAAAGCCATTTAACCAAATATAATATGCAAATTTTGTTTTAATTATTCATGTACGGTGAGCCAAAATCAAAACCTG
>JAQQPU010015000.1:426-10933 GCA_029168905.1 Artemia sp. Kazakhstan ARC1039
TTTTGTGTGTGTGTAAGTTTTTGTGTGTGTGTAAGTTTTTGTGTGTGCGTAAATTTTTGTGTGTGTGTGTAAGTTTTTGTATGTGTGTAAGTTTTGTGTGTGTGTAAGCTTTTGTGGGTGTGTAAGTTTTTGTGTTTGTGTAAGTTTTTGTGTGTATGTAAGTTTTTGTGTGTGTGTGTAAATTTTGGGTGTGTGTGTGTAAGTTTTTGTATGTGTGTAAGTTTTTGTGTTTGTGTGTGTCTGTGTGCAAGTTTTTGTGTGTTTGTGTAAGTTTGTGTGTGTGTGTGTAAGTTTTCGTGTGTGTGTGTAAGTTTTTTGTGTGTGTGTATGTTTTTGTGTTTGTGTAAGTACTCTAAAGAAACTTCAGCGTAAAGAGGGAGGCATTGACTAGGGGGTGAACCCCCTCATATACGTATCAATTTCTGTTCGTGTTAAGGTTTGATATTGCTCCTTACTTTCAGGAAACATCCTCTATGAAAAGATCCTCCCCCCTATACCCCTCCGCCGAGCCCCCTCCACCAGAAAGAAATCCCTCCTGAAACGTCTGTTCTGAAATGTCTGTACTCCACTAGAAAGAAATCCCTCCTGTAACGTCTGTACTGAAACATCCTGAAAAAAATACTATATGTAAACAATGGGCAAAGTTCATAACTTGCAACCCTTCCCCTGGGAACTTTGGGGGATTAATTCATCCTCAAAAACATATTTATTAGATTTTCGACTATGCTAAGTAAAATGGCGATCTAAAAATTTTAATTGGGTGACTTGGGGGACAAAAATGAGCGTGGGAGGGGGCCAATTTGCCCTTCAAGTTTTTTGGTTACTTGAAAAGGACGCTAAAACTTTTAATTTCCGTTCAAATGAGACCCCTCACAATATTCTAGGGCTACTGGATTGATACGACCATCGAAAAAAAAAAACAAAAAATAACAAACACGCATCCGTGATCTTTCTTCTGGCAAAAAATACAAAATTCCAAATTTTTGCAGATAGGAGCTTAAAACTTCTGTAGTAGGGTTTTCTATGACTAGGGTTCTATGACTTTTAGGGGCTGTTTCCCCCTTTTTTTCAAAAATAAGGCAAATTTTTCCAGGCACGTAACTTTCGATGGGTACGATTGAACTTACTGAAACTTATATATTTGAAATCAGCATTAAAATTTGATTCTATTGATGTATCTATTGGTATCAAAATTCGCGTTTTAAAGTTTTGGTTACTATTGAGCCTGGTTGCTCCTTACTAACAGTTCGTTACAGCGAACTGTTTGAAAATCAGAAGGAAATGGTAGGCTAGAGCTCGTTCTATTTTCCTTAAGAAATCATCATAAATAATAAATTCCAATACTGGAAATCAAATTCGAGCCAACTCAAAATGGCTATCTCAAAATTTTTATTGGGTGACTAAGGGAAAAAATGAGTGTGGGAGGGGGCCAAGTTGTCCTCTAATTTTTTTTTTGTTTACTTACAAAGAACACTAGTACTTTTAACTTCAAGTCGAATGAGACCTCTCACAAACCTCTTGGACAACTGGATCGATGCGATCACCCCTCAGAAAAAAAACCAAACAAATAAATGCGCATCCGTCATCTTTCTTCTGGCAAAAAATACAAAATTCCACATTTTTGCAGATAGGAGTTTGAAACTTCTATAGTAGGGTAAGGGTTCTTTGATACAATGAATATGATGGTGTGATTTTCATTACCGATATAACAATTGAATGTTGGGCCAAGTGTCCTATCTCAGTAATGGAAAACCAATATATTTCACAGTTGCGGAACAAAGACTTAAATGAGTAGTATAGGGATAATGATTTTAAAATGGCCCATAGGGGGTATATAAGTGGAGGTTCTAGTCCCTCAAGCCATTATTACGCGCACCTGTGCAATACAAGTGCAGTCCAGTGATTTTAAATGGTCAGGTATCCCTATACAACCGGCCAGCTGGTCTTGCGTCACAAAACACACCCCTGTTTCCATGACCTTGTATAATATGGATGACGCTATCTTGTTTCAGTATTAGAAAAGTCTTTAGTGTGTCAACATCAAGGATATTATAATGGATACTAGTAGTATCTATTCTATATATTAACAAAATACCTGAAAATTTAAAAATTAGTTTTATTTTTTGTTAGGTTACGGGTACTCGATACGAGTCTTAAGAAGTGTTAATTAGATAAGAATATTATTTCTTGTTTTGTAATAAGATGCCTTCTAAGCGAGCTATGCGTAATTAAAAAAAACAGTACTATACAAAAAACAGAGACAACATCTTGAAAAGAGAAAAGCAAAGGTATTCAACCGATAAGGCGTATCGAGATGCGAAAATAGATAGTGACAAACAGCGTTATTATAAAGATGAAGTTTATAGACATGCGAAAATTGATAGTGACAAACAGTGTTATTATAATGATGAAGTTTATAGACATGTGAAAATTAATAGTGACAAACAGCGTTATTATAATGATGAAATATATAGACATGCAGAAATTTATAGTGACAAACAGCGTTATTATAATGATGAAGTTTATAGACATGCAAAAATTGAGACAGCCAAACAAAAGAGCAGGGAATGGTATAATAACGATAAAGATTACCGAAACAAACATCAGAAAAAACTTACTACCAGAATAATTGGTTTATAATATAGAATACTAAGAATACTCTTGATATAGAATAATAAAGAATAATAAAGAATACTCTTGCCTATACTAATTTTTATACGCCATTTAATTATAGTATAGGTTAGTAATTCCACAGATAGCTTGACACTGGAACATCGTAGAGAGTTTTTCAATGGCTCATTCGGGTTGCATTGGTGGCTAGCAGCCTAGTAAGAGACGCTCACGTCCAATGTTAAGAAATATAAAAACCAATAACTCCTAAAAAGGGAGTCAGATCAAAACAAAATGTATACCATTAGAACTGCCTTGTCCGAAACCCCTGTATAGGAAACTTTGGCTTGAACACTTTGGCGAAACTTTGGTGAAACCCCTTTATAGGGCCCTTGGCTTGAACAGCAAGGGAAATTTATTGGCTTGAAAATCAAAAAAAGTGGCAGCCACTACAACATTATGCTTGAACGGGATATTACTTTTTCCTTTGAGTTGTTCAATGGCTAATTTTAAAGGAAATTAATTGGGTTAAAAATCTTTTGTAACAAAACTAATTATTTCTAAGAGAGAATTAATTTTTCCACTAAAAACTGCATTTTTGATGTCTGTTATACTGCAGTCTTTTCAAAGATATTTGATTTTTGTTATAATAAAGAACGATTTCTTGGCTATACTAAATTTATACGCCACTTAATTATAGTGTAGTTTAGTAATTACACAGATAGCTTGGCACTGGGACATCGTAGAGTTGTTTAATGACTCACTTTAAAGGAAATTAATGGGGTTAAAAACCTTTTGTAATTACAAAACAAATAATATTTAAAATAAAATCATCTTTCTTACGAAATTACATTGAAAGAAGATCATTACAATAGCAAACCATTGCATACATTTGACTTAGATAGCTACTTTATTGTTTGAGGTCCGTTTCTTACTGTTTCAAAGAAGAAGAAGCCGCAAGCTTTTTCCTGTTTTCTGGGTTAAAGCGGTAGCTAGCAATCCGAGTTGCAGCGGTAGCTAGCAACTTAGTAAGAGACGATCTTGTGCAATATTAAGAAATATAAAAACCCACAACTCCTAAAAAAAGGAGTCAGATCAAAACAAAATGTATACCATTAAAACTGCCTTGTCCGAAACCCCTGTATAGGAAACTTTGACTTGAACACTTTGGCGAAACTTTGCCGAAACCCCTGTATAGGTCCCTTGGATTGAACAGCAAGGGAAATTTATCGGCTTGAAAATCAAGAAAAGTGGCAGCTACTACAACATTCTGCTTGAACGGGATATTTTTTTTCTTTCTGTTTTTCTTTTTCCTTTTTTTCTTTTCCACAGATAGCTTGGCACTGGAACTTCGTAGAGAGTTGTTCAATGGCTCATTTTAAAGGAAAATAATTGGGTTAAAAATCTTTTGTAACAAAATTAATTATTTCTAAGAGAGAATAAATTTTTCCACTAAAAACTGCATTTTTGATGTCTGTTATACTGCAGTTTTTCAAAGATATTTGATTTTTGTTATAATAAAGAACAATTTCTTGCCTATACTAAATTTATACGCCACTTAATTATAGTGTAGTTTAGTAATTACACAGATAGCTTGGCACTGGGACATCGTAGAGAGTTGTTTAATGACTCATTTTAAAGGAAATTAATGGGTTTAAAAATCTTTTGTATTCTTACGAAATTACATTGAAAGAAGATCATTACAATAGCAAACCATTGGATACATTTGACTTAGATAGCTACTTGATTGTTTGAGGTCCGTTTCTTACTATTTCAAAGAAGAAAAAGCCGCAAGCTTTTTCCTGTTTTCCGGGTTAAAGCGGTAGCTAGCAATACGGGTTGCAGCGGTAGCTAGCAACCTAGTAAGAGACGATCACGTCCAATGTTAAGAAATATAAAAACCCATAACTCCTAAAAAAGGAGTCAGATCAAAACAAAATGTATACCATTAGAACTGCCTTGTCCAAAACCCCTGTATAAGAAACTTTGGCTTGAACAATTTGGTGAAACTTTGGTGAAACCCCTGTATAGGTCCCCTGGATTGAACAACAAGGGAAATTTATTGGTTTGAAAATCAAGAAAAGTGGCAGCTACTACAACATTATGCTTGAACGGGATATATTCTTTTCTTTTTTTCTTTTTTTCTTTTCCACAGATAGCTTGGCACTGGAACATCGTAGAGAGTTGTTCAATGGCTCATTTTAAAGGAAATTAATTGGGTTAAAAATCTTTTGTAACAAAATTAATTATTTCTAAGAGAGAATAAATTTTTCCACTAAAAACTACATTTTTGATGTCTGTTATACTGCAGTCTTTTCAAAGATATTTGATTTTTGTTATAATAAAGAACGATTTCTTGTCTATACTAAATTTATGCGCCACTTAATTATAGTGTAGTTTAGTAATTACACAGATAGCTTGGCACTGGGACATCGTAGAGAGTTGTTTAATGACTCATTTTAAAGGAAATTAATGGGGTTAAAAACCTTTTGTAATTATAAAACAAATAATATTTAAAATAAAATCATCTTTCTTACAAAATTACATTGAAAGAAGATCATTACAATAGCAAACCAGTGCATACATTGGACTTAGATAGCTACTTGATTGCTTGAGGTACGTTTCTTACTATTTCAAAGAAAAAAACCCGCAAGCTTTTTCCTCTTTTCTGGGTTAAAGCGCTAGCCAGCAATCCGAGTTGCAACGGTAGCTAGCAACCTAGTAAGAGACGATCACGTCCAATATTAAGAAATATAAAAACCCATAACTCCTAAAAAAAGGAGTCAGATCAAAACAAAATGTATACCATTAAAACTGCCTTGTCCGAAACCCCTGTGTAGGAAACTTTGGCTTGAACACTTTGGTGAAACTTTGGTGAAAGCCCTGTATAGGTCCCTTGGATTGAACAGCAAGGGAAATTTATTGGCTTGAAAATCAAGAAAAGTGGCAGCTACAACAACATTCTGCTTGAATGGGATATTTTTTTTTCTTTTTTTCTTTTTTCTTTTTTTTCTTTTCCACAGATAGCTTGGCACTGGAACATCGTAGAGAGTTGTTCAATGGCTCATTTTAAAGGAAATTAATTGGATTAAAAATCTTTTGTAACAAAATTAATTATCTCTAAGAGAAAATATTTTTTCCACTAAAAGCTGCATTTTTGATGTCTGTTATACTGCTGTCTTTTCAAAGATATTTGATTTTTGTTACAATAAAGAACGATTTCTTGCCTATACTAAATTTATACACCACTTAATTACAGTGTAGTTTAGTAATTACACAGATAGCTTGGCACTGGGACATCGTAGAGAGTTGTTTAATGACTCATTTTAAAGGAAATTAATGGGGTTGAAAACCTTTTGTAATTATAACACAAATAATATTTAAAATAAAATCATCTTTCTTACGAAATTACATTGAAAGAAGATCATTACAATAGCAAACCATTGCATACATTTGACTTAGATAGCTACTTGATTGTTCGAGTTCCGTTTCTTACTATTTCAAAGAAGAAAAAGCCGCAAGCTTTTTCCTGTTTTCTGGGTTAAAGTGGTAGCTAGCAATCCGAGTTGCAGCGGTGGCTAGCAACCTAGTAAGAGACGATCACGTCCAATGTTAAGAAAAATAAAAACCCATAACTCCTATAAAAGGAGTCAGATCAAAACAAAATGTATACCATTAGAACTGCCTTGTCCGAAAACCCTGTATAAGAAACTTTGGCTTGAACATTTCGGCGAAACTTTGGCAAAACCCCTGTATAGGTCCCTTGGATTGAACAGCAAGGGAAATTTATTGGCTTGAAAAATCAAGAAAAGTGGCAGCTACTACAATATTCTGCTTGAACGGGATATTTTTTTTTCTTTTTTTCTTTTTTCTTTTTTTTCTTTTCCACAGATAGCTTGGCACTGGAACATCCTAGAGAGTTGTTCAATGGCTCATTTTAAAGGAAATTAATTGGGTTAAAAATCTTTTGTAACAAAATTAATTATTTCTAAGGGAGAATAAATTTTTCCACTAAAAACTGCATTTTTAATGTCTGTTATACTGCAGTTTTTTCAAAGATATTTGATTTTTGTTATAATAAAGAACGATTTCTTGCCTATACTAAATTTATACGTCACTTAAATATAGTGTAGTTTAGTAATTACACAGATAGCTTGGCAATGGGACATCGTAGAAAGTTGTTTAATGACTCATTTTAAAGGAAATTAATAGGGTTAAAAACGTTTTGTAATTATAAAACAAATAATATTTAAAATAAAATCATCTTTCTTACGAAATTACATTGAAAGAAGATCATTACAATAGCAAACCATTGCATACATTTGACTTAGATAACTACTTGATTCTTTGAGGTCCGTTTCTTACTATTTCAAAGAAGAAAAAGCCGCAAGCTTTTTCCTGTTTTCCGGGTTAAAGCGGTAGCTAGCAATCCGGGTTGCAGCGGTAGCTAGCAACCTAGTAAGAGACGATCACGTCCAATGTTAAGAAATATAAAAACCCATAATTCCTAAAAAAGGAGTCAGATCAAAACAAAATGTATATCATTACAACTGCCTTGTCCGAAACCCCTGTATAGGAAACTTTGGCTTGAACACTTTGGCAAAACTTTGGCAAAACCCCTGTATAGGTCCTTTGGATTGAACAGCAAGGGAAATTTATTGACTTGAAAATCAAGAAAAGTGGCAGCTACTAGAACATTCTGCTTGAACGGGATATTTTTTCTTCTTTTTTTTCTTTTTTCTTTTCCACAGATAGCTTGGCACTGGAATATCGTAGAGAGTTGTTCAATGGCTTATTTTAAAGGAAATTAATTGGGTTAAAAATTTTTTGTAACAAAATTAATTATTTCTAAGAGAGAATACATTTTTCCACTAGAAAATGCATTTTTGATGGCTGCTATACTGCAGACTTGTCAAAGATATTTGATTTTTGTTATAATAAAGAACGATTTCTTGCCTAGTTCAATTAAAAACTGCATTTTTGATGTCTTTTCATACTGCAGTCTTTTCAAAGATATTTGATTTTTGTACATAAATCATAATCGTATACCAGCGGTAAGATTTGAACCCACGCCTCCGAAGAGAATGGTGGCTAATACCAGCGTCTTGGACCAATCGGCCACGCTGCCTCTCATAACTATATATGTGAATCCGGAATGCAGCAGTAGCTAGCAACCTAGTAAGAGACGATCAGTCCACTGCTAAGAAATATAAAAACCCAGAACTCCTAAAAATCCGGGTTGCAGCGCTAGCTAGCAACCTAGTAAGAGGCGATCACGTCCAATGTTAAGAAATATAAAAGCCCATAGCTCCTAAAAAAAGCCAAAATAAAACAAAAGTACACCATTAGAACCGCCTTGTCCGAAACCCCTATATAGGAAACTTTCTGTCCCTTGGCTTGAACAGCTAGGGAAGTATATTGGCTTGAAAATCCAGAAAAGTGGCAGCTACTACAACATTCTGCCTAAACGGGATTTTTTTTTTTTCTTTTCCACAGACAGCTTGGCACTAGAACATCGTAGAGAGTTGTTCAATGGCTCATTTTAAAGGAAAATAACTGGGTTAAAAATCTTTTGTAACTAAAATAAATTATTTCTAAAAGAGAATACATTTTTCCACTAAAATATAATAAAGAACGAAATCTTGCCTATACTAACTTGTCGGGAAATATATTGGCTTGAAAATCAAGAAAAGTGGCAGCTACTACAACATTATGCTTGAACGGGATATATTTTTTCTTTTTTTCTTTTTTCTTTTTTTCTTTTCCACAGATAGCTTGGCACTGGAAAATCGTAGAGAGTTGTTCAATGGCTCATTTTAAAGGAAATTAATTGGGTAAAAAACCTTTTGTAACAAAATTAATTATTTCTAAGAGAGAATAAATTTTTTTAATAAAAACTGCATTTTTGATGTCTGTTATACTGCAGTCTTTTCAAAGATATTTGATTTTTGTTATAATAAAGGACGATTTCTTGCCTATACTAAATTTATACGCCACTTAATTATAGTTTAGTTTAGTAATTACACAGATAGCTTGGCACTGGGATTACATATAAGATCGATAACGTTTATGATAAATGGGGCCTAAGCTAATTTCAGTGGATATAGCTGAAACCGAGTAAAGAACAAACCATGGCACAGAGTAACTAAACGTTATGATTTTAATCCGGGTTGCAGCGGTAGCTAGCAGCCTAGTAAGAGACTATCCCGTCCAATGTTAAGAAATATTAAAACCCATAGTTCCTAAAAAAAGGAGTCGGATCAAAACAAAAAGTACACCATTAGAACCGCCTTGTCTGAAACCCCTCTATAGGAAAATTTCTGTCCCTTGGCTTGAACAGCAAGGGAAATACATTGGCTTGAAAATCAAGAAAAGTAGCTGATACTACAACATTCTGCCTAACGGGATATTTTTTTTCTTTCTTGTTTTCTACAGATAGCTTGACACTGGAACATCGTAGAGAGTTGTTCAATGGCTCATTTTAAAGGAAATTAATTGGGTTAAAAATCTTTTGTAACTAAAATAAATTGTTTCTAAGAGAGAATAAATTTTTAGGTTAAAAACTGCATTTTTGATGTCTTTTCATACTGCAGTCTTTTCAAAGATATTTGATTTTTGTTATAATAAAAAACAATTTCTTGCCTATACTAAATTTATACGCCACTTAATTTTAGTGTAGTTTAGTAATTACACAGATAGCTTGGCACTGGGACATCGTAGACAGTTGTTTAATGACTCATTTTAAAGGAAATTAATGGGGTTAAAAACCTTTTGCAATTATAAATCAAATAATATTTAAAATAAAATCATCTTTCTTACGAAATTACATTGAAAGAAGATCATTACAATAGCAAACCATTGCATACATTTGACTTAGATAGCTATTTGATTGTTTGAGGTCCGTTTCTAACTATTTCAAAGAAGAAAAAGTCGCAAGCTTTTTCCTGTTTTCTGGGTTAAAGTGTTAGCTAGCAATCCGGGTTGCAGTGGTAGCTAGCAACCTAGTAAGAGACGATCACGTCCAAAGTTAAGAAATATAAAAACCCATAACTCCTAAAAAAGGAGTCAGATCAAAACAAAATGTATACCATTAGAACTGCCTTGTCCGAAACCCTTGCATAAGAAACTTTGGATTTAACACTTTGTCGAAACTTTGGCGAAACCCCTGTATAGGTCCCTTGGCTTGAACAGCAAGGGAAATTTATTGGCTTGAACATCAAGAAAAGTGGCAGCTACTACAACATTCTGCTTGAACGGATATTTTTTTTTCTTTTTTTTTCTTTTTTTTTCTTTTCCACAGATAGCTTGGCATTGGAACATCGTAGAGAGTTGTTCAATGACTCATTTTAAAGGAAATTAATTGGGTTAAAAATCTTTTGTAACAAAATTAATTATTTTTAAGAGAGAATGACTTTTTCTACTAAAAACTGCATTTTTGATGTCTGTTATACTGCAGTCTTTTCAAAGATTTTTGATTTTTGTTATAATAAAAAACGATTTCTTGCCTATACTAAATTTATACGCCAATTAATTATAGTGTAGTTTAGTAATTACACAGATAGCTTGGCAATGGGACAGCATAGAAAGTTGTTTAATGACTCATTTTAAAGGAAATTAATGGGGTAAAAACGTTTTGCAATTATAAAACAAATAATATTTAAAATAAAATCATCTTTCTTACGAAATTACATTGAAAGAAGATCATTACAATAGCAAATCATTGCATTCATATGACTTAGATAGCTACTTGATTGTTTGAGGTCCGTTTCTTACTATTTCAAAGAAGAAAAAGCCGCAAGCTTTTTCCTGTTTTCTGGGTTAAAGCGGTAGCTAGCAATCCGGGCTGCAGTGGTAGCTAGCAACCTAGTAAGAGACGATCAAGTCCAATGTTAAGAAA
>JAQQPU010015001.1:6299-21891 GCA_029168905.1 Artemia sp. Kazakhstan ARC1039
TATGGTATTTGAAAGTCACTGCAAAAGATGATGGAGTCACAAAGCTGCAAAGCATTTTTCTTTTTTATGTACTTTGTTAAAACGTACAGGTGTGTGGCTTATCGTGAAATATTTTCATAAATCTATTTATACTAAAAAGTTCTCTACAATGGCAAAGCAGGTCAAATTCCAAATTATTTAAAATATATTACTGCATGAATTTATGAGACACTCACATAGATTGATTTATAGAAAGAAAAACATAGGAATATTTACAGAATCATTGTGGAGTTTGTAGATTTGAAGATCAGGTGGAGTTCAAATACTTTGCGAAAATATATAGATGTTTGAGATTTGAGACGTTGTCATGTAATGATTTATAAAAAAAAATATATAAGAATATTTCCGAGATCAAAGTGAAGTTCAAAAAAGTTGCAAGGCTGTACGTATTTTTTTTTTTCGTGTTAACTCTTTAGAAATTTGTAGCCTTTAGTTTTTATTTGAAGTTTACAAAACAACTACTAAACACTGTAAAATAGCTATAATCGATTTTTCTATCCTTGGAATCATTACAAATAATTATTTAGTTTGTTCACGGATATGGAATTTTTAACTCTTAGAATTTTGCTACAAGGGATCTGTGGAAACGGATTAGTTTCAAGGCAGAAAGTTCAGAAAAAAAAACAACCATCAAACCGAAGAAAAGGCTTGGAACAACAATTTGAGCTTCAACTCGAGCTTAAAACACAAAACGGAACCCTAGAATACATAGGTCACACTCTATGAATGTTTTTAATGAAAAAGTTTTCAAGTTTTTAGTTAGGTCATATCCAATGAATAAAAACATACATGTTTTTATTCATTCAAATTCAGTTTCAAGTTTTCATTTACACATTCAATTTTCAAGTCAACATTCACACATTCAGTTTTCAAGTTTTTTAATGAAGAAGCTTTCAAGTACTATTTTTGTGTTCCATAACAGCGAAGATAAAATTAATCTCCCATGTTATAGACTTATGCTTGCTACTTAATGTTGTCTGATTCTTTTTAGAGCTATCACTTTTTGTGTGGACTAGCCTAAGAGAGCATTTTCTTCTTATACTTTTGATCTGCTTCGCAATTATTATCTTGACAATTATCGTTAAATTAGGCCAACTTCTCATAAAATTGTTTATTGTAACACGCTTAACTTTATACCTACGTAAAATCACCTAATATGCTCACATATATAAATCACCTAATATGAATGGCAACTGTTTAACTATGTGAAATCACCAAAGTACCTTCTGCTTATCTTTCAAGTATCTTCTACTTTCTGTTTGAAACCATCCCAGTGAAGACCCTTATCATGAATATATTTTTAAGAATTTGGATCTCTTTGCTTATGTATTGTCATATATATTATATTTTTGTATACTTGTATGTTTTTTATTTGTGTAAACAACCTACTTATTTAATAAATTGTTAAATGTTTTTGCCAAGGCTTTACTACATCAACAACGGCTATTCCAAACTTATCTCTATCCTTATCCTACAACAATATACCAACCTACTGTTATATTGCCCTAGTATTTAATTGGTCAGATTAACTTGGGGATAAATACCATTCCCTAGATTCCTTCCGTGAATATATTTTTATGTGGGATTTCCTGTAAACCCAACATATTTTTCCTTCATTTATCGTCAACCTTGCTGGCCATGCAGAGTCAAAAGCAAAAACGAACTTGGTACTGTCATATTTTTCGGAAAAAAATTAAAGAAGACGACTGAAAAAGTAACATGGGCTTAAAAACGACTGGTAACGACTTTCACCTGGCACTCCTGGGTTTATCAGGTATTAAGATTGCTGATATTCCCTGACGCAGGAGTAGAAGCACCTGATGAGTACTGAAGCCACAAACCAACACTAACAGTTTATAATGGTAAAATATGAAATATATTAGTAATGAACGGAGTAAGCGGCTTCTTATTGACACCACGAGTGGATAAGGAAGGACAGATAAGGCACTTGCAAATTTTTTATGACCTTCAAAACTATTTCCAACTTTTTGGCCTCTTGTAAGAAATTTACAATGCAAATTTGAACCCTCCTTCCTCCATATTAAGGACCTTTTTTATGACCTTCAAAACTATTTTCAACTTTCTTGCCTCATGTAAGAAATTTATAATGCAAATTTGAACCCTCCTTCCTCCATACTAAGGACCTTTCTTATGACATCCAAAACTATTTCCAACTTTCTGGCCTTATGTAAGAAATTTATAATGCGAATTTGAACCCTCCTTTCTCCATATTAAGATGTAAGTGTCCTCAATCATTGTTGCCTCATCTGTTTGCAAATAGAAGCGGAAATCTTAACCTGGAATAACATATAAATGTAGAGGTAAGCTGTAAGGCAATTCATCCATACTAGTCCCGCTACACCAATCTAGTGAAGTTAGTTAAACCAAACTCAACTGACAAAGTAAAAAATTATGATTTTCATTGCACAATAAGAAAACAATAAAATTTAAAGAGTTTCCATAATTGCTATTGAAAACAAAAATCTTTTCAAGAAGATCGTAGCAACAAATAGTAAGTAAGGAATAGCGCATACTTAAAATAATCAACACTTCACTTTTGCGAAGTCTTATAACAGTCGTAGCAGCAGTAGTAGAATGCACACTAGTTGAGAGAGCAAGGTAGATCTACACTGAGATAATAGGCACTTCGTCTCCAAGGCTGAGGACACGAAATTATTGCCAAGGCAATAATCTCGGCGGGTGCTACGTCGTGTTGCCTCCGAAAGACTTAAATGGGATTCAGAGAAATTACATCTTTTTACACGCAATTCGCACTTTCATTTTAATTTTGGGTTAAATTTGTTTGGTCTTTGTCTAAATAAAAGCATATGTATATAGTCTTAGCGATATAACTCATATATTTTTATTTAAATTTATGAAATAATCTAGTGGATTTCATGGCTTACCTTTAGAGAGATTCACACCCACAGATGAAAATTATTTCAGTTTCTCCTCCGATTACTCCCTAAAATATATGATTTCAAGTTTAAATTTTTTCAGGCAGTTTTTTTTGTATTTTGGAACTAAAGCGTCGAATCACCCTTTTTTCTACATTTTGTTTCTCTTGTCGCAATTGTATATAAATTTCAAACAAATCTAAAAATTTGGTATTTACGCGTTCCAAATTCATCTATCTCACCCCTTTTCAGTCCAAACAACCCCTCTCCATTTTATTACAAAAGTTAAGCGAGAACAAGACAAGATATATTCTAGAAAACACAAAAAAATACGACAAAGGGATCCATGGCCAGTAAATGAAAACGAAGAAAAAACAAAAACAAATATTTCTCCCATATCTAACAAGGCGTCTTCAACGTAGAGAAAAAAATAAACTAAAACTAAAAGATATACATAAAACTAAAATAGACTCACCTAAAAATATAATATACACTTGCTTAACATTTACAATTTGAAGATACCTTCGTGAAACCACCTCACAAAAGTAACTGGATTAAATCAACTGTTTTTCTGTCATGGCTGGCCAGTTCGTCTTTAGATCTTTATTAAATAAAAAAACAAGTTTTTTTTAACTGAAAGTAAGGAACGACGTTTTTTATTGTTTAAAAAAAAGTTGTGAGAAATTCAAACTTCAGCGTAAAGAGCGAGGCGTTGAGGAGGGGACAGCCCCTTTCATATACGGAATAATTTCTGTTCGTTTTAAGTTTTAACGTCGTTCCTTACTTTCAGTTAAAAAAACTTGTTTTTTTATTTAATTTTTGAATGTTTTTGAATTAATGAAGGTTTTGATTTTGGCTCACCGTCCATGAATAATTAAAACAAAATTTGAATATTAATTTTAATTTTATTTGGTTAAATGACTTTCTTGAAACTTGTTTAATTTTATTTACGAACGTTTTTATTAGTAATAAATATACGTAACTTACGAATTAACTTGCATAACGAACTTCTATATTCATATATTTTCAATACGTATATTAGAGGGTTCGTCCCCTATTCAATACCTTGCTCTTTAAATTAAAGTTCGAATTTTGTTCCAATTCTTTAAAAATGACCCCTTAATCACAAATGCCGTTAATTAGAATAAATAGCTCTTATGAAAGTACTAAAAAATATTTGGCTTAAAGAGCAAGGTATTGATTAGGGGGGAACCCAATCATATACGTAATGTTTTCTGTTGTTTAAGTTTTGATGTTGCTTCTTACTTTCAGTTGAAGAACTTGTTTTTTTTATATAATTTCTGATCTTTTTTTAAACAATGCTTGGAAATCCGGCGCCCCCTTCATAGCAATATCCCTTCCCCCAAGAAAACTTCCTTCATGAAAAGATCCTCCCACATAACCCTTGACCCCCCCCCCCCACTACCAGAAAAAATCCCCCCTGAAAACTTCTGTATACTTCCCAATAACCAATCATTTATGTTAACATTGGGTAAAGGTCATAACTTTCAGCCCTCCCCCTGGGGACTTTGGGGGATTTAGTCATCCTAAAAGACATACTTATCATATTTTAGAACATGCTAAACAAAATGGCTATCTCAAAATTTTGATCGGGTGACTTTGGAAAAAATGAGCGTGAGAGGGGGCCTAGTTGCCCTCCATTTGTTTTGGTCACTTAAACAGGGGACCCAAAATTTTAATTTCCGTTCCAATGAGCCCTCTCACGATATTTTAGGACCACTGGGTCGATACGATCACCCCTGAGAAAAAAACAACAACAAAAAAAAAACAAATAAACACGCATCCGTGATCTTTCTTCTGGCAAAAAATACAAAATTCCACATTTTTGTAGATAGGAGCTTGAAAACTCTGCAGTAGGGTTCTCTGATACGCTGAATATGATGGTGTGATTTTCATTAAAGTTCTATAACTTTTAGGGGGTATTTCTCCCTTTTTTCGAAAATCAGCCAAATTCTCTCAGGCGCGTAACTTTTGATGGGTAAGACTAAACTTGATGAAATCAGCATTAAAATCTAATTCTTTTGATGCATCTATTGGTATCAAAATTCCGTTTTCTAGAGTTTCGGTTACCATTGAGCCAGGTCGCTCCTTACTTACAGTTCGTTACCACGAACTGTTTGATAGATACATTTTATCTAGCATACATCAACCCAATAACTGACACAAATACGAACTATCTAAAGACAAATGATTAGGACTACGTAAGCACAATAAACAGGGTAAAAACCTGAAATTACGATTTAAATAGCTAAAAGATTTGATTCTTCATATTGAAATGTATGATTTTAATTTTACATTTATTTGGAGTAAGCGGGCAACGCTATATCATTATTTTATTTATATCCCGTTAAAAAAAAAAATGGGCAGAGCCCAGAAAAAGACAGAGTAAAAATAAAGAAAAAAAGAAACAGCAGAAATAAAAACATGCATTGACGGCTACGGACAAGGCAGTGAAGGGACGAACAAAAATGACCAAAGATGGGAAGACTTCTGGCATTCAGCAGAGAAATCACGAATACGCATTTCAATAACCCCAGCCGGGTTTACCAATTGATACTCTCTTTGCAGAAAGACGATGAACTTGTGTTCTCTTACCACACTTAAGAAAAAACCAAACAAGAGCAAGGGCAAGTAGGTGAGGTACTGTTAGGCTATTCTATAACTGAGAACGGTGAACTCTTTTCAGATACGGAACGTTTTAAGTCAGGGATACATACACAGCTCAGATCTTAGTAGCATAATTTTTCAATGCCAGGTTTATAGTTTCTTTCAGATTTGATCTAATAGGCATACCCAGGTAAGTAAGGCTGCTAGCACGTCAGAGACTGACAGAATTATTGAATTTCTATTCCCTTTATAGTTGAATGGTAGAATCATTATTTTATCAGCATTAAAGCTCAAACCAATATGCTCATACCCTTCTTGGGGAAGCTCAAAATCAAAGAGCATCCTTGGAAAGCGCGGGAAACGTTCAGTAAGTCATTCGCAGACGTAACTAACGAGAGATCAACTTCTTTGAAGATTAATATACAGCTCAACTTATGTTAAGAACCTGTAACACAATTATTAAACAAAACTGGAGAAGTCAAAGCTCCTTGGCGTATACCTTTCAGGATCGGAAAATAGTTTACTATCATCGTTAATTCTAGCATTCAGATTTCTATACATGTACCTTAAGCAATTAATTACCGCAGCATCGGCACCTTTCAAATATACCTCTTGAAGTGCTTTCCCTCTACTTCAAGCTTAGGCTATTTAGATTCGAAAACGCCTCTCTCCCATAACAATTTAATTACATTTTTTAGATCGCTACGGAATTAAAATTTCAAAGACTAAACCTTTGTATTTCAGATTGAAATTAAACCTGTGATTTTCCACTTTGTACCTCGCATTTCCAAAACATTCTGATGTTTGCGTGCGTTCTAATCCGTCACCTCCACCAGCTACTTGATACACTGGGGTAAAAGCTTTCCCTGTCATGTTTGGCAAAAACAGGATATAATTGACATACTTCATGCGAAATAGCGGAAGCTTTTTTATATCATGAATCTATTAGTTTCGGATGTTTCAAACAGTTCGTGGTAACGAACTGTAATTAAGGAGCGACCCGGCTCAATAGTAACAGAAACTCTAAAAAAAGAAATTTTGATACAAATAGCTGCATCAAAAGAATCAGAATTCTATGCTAATTTCAAATATATAAGTTTCATCAAGTTTAGTCTTACTATCAAAAGTTAGGTGCCTCAAAAAATTTGCCTTATCTTCGAAAAAAGGGGGAAACACCCACTAAAAGTCATAAAACCTTAATCAAAATCACACTATGAGATTGAGCGTATCATAAAACCCTACTGTAGAGGTTTGAAGCTCCTATCAGCAAAAATTTGGAATTTGGGTGTTTTTGCCAGAAGAAAGATCACGGATGCGTGTTTATCTGTTTTTTTATTTTTATTTTTTTTTTCCAGGAGTGATCGTAGCAACCCAGTGGTCCTAGAATATTGCGGGAGGGCACATTTGAATGGAAATTAAAAGTTCTAGTGCCCTTTTTAAGTGACCGAAAAAATGGAAGGCAACTAGGCCCCCTCTTACGCTCATTTTTTTCCAAAGTCACCCGATCAAAATTTTGAGATAGCCATTTTGTTCAGCATGGTCGAATAAATATAAAACTATGTCTTTGAAGATGACTTAATCCCCCACAATCCCCGGGGGAAGGGCTACAAGTTATGAACTTTGCCCAATATTTTTGCAATTACCAGTTGTTTTGCTCTTTGCGCAATTAAATTTCTTTTCATAGTGTAGTCTATTCAAAGATATTTTATATCTGTATGCACTCAGCACGCGGCAGGCTTCTATATATGGATGCTCCTTACGCAATTGAATTTCTTTTCATAATGCAGTCTATTCAAAGATATTTGATACCTGCGTGCACTCGGCACGCAATATATCGATTCTTTATATGGATTCTAATTGTCATGTGTCTTCTAACCGCTGACAATTTGTTGTCTTTTCATGCTGTAGTCAGTTCAAAGATATTTGATTATTAAAGCCAATTTCTAACAACGATTTCTACTAAGCTTCAAACTTTTGGTTTTATTTTTTAAGGTTTTTGATTTGTCGCAATCCCTTGTTAAAATATATACAAATATTTTTGCAATTACCAGTTTTTCGCTCTTTACACAATGAATTTTTTTTTCATACTGCAGTATATTCAAAGGTATTTGATTATTACAGCAAGTCCGATTTCTAACAACTATTTCTGCTAGGCTTCAAACGTTTGGTTTTATATTTTAAGGTTTTTGAATTTTTGTAATCCCATGTTAAAATATATACAAATATTTTTGCAATTAGCAGTTGTTTTGCTCTTTACGCAAATAAATATCTTTTCATGCTAAAGTCTATCCAAAGATTTTTGATTATTACAGGAAGTCCGATTTCTAACAACGATTTCTTCTAAGCTTCAAACTTTTGGTTTTATTTTTTAAGGTTTTCGAGTTTTTGTAATCTCTTGTTTAAATATACCCAAAAAACTTCTGCAATTACCCATTTTTTGCTCTTTCTGCAATTCAATGTCTTGTCATACTTAAGTCTATTCAAAGACATTTGATTATCATAGCAAGTCATATTTCTTACAACAATTTTTCAAAGGTCACAGGTTCAGTTCCTGCCGAAGGCAATTTTTATACTTTCGTCTTTTTAAAGTCTAAACAAAACTTCTATTAATAACTACTACATGAGATCCTCTTGACTGACACATTTTATGATGAACTATGTCGATCCTTTATGTAAATTAGTATTGAAACGAGTCACTCTTACTATACAGTTCGTTACCACAGACTTTTAATTTTTTCAATAATCAAATATCTTTGAAAAGACTGCAGTATGAAAAGACATCAAAAATGCAGTTTTTTTTAAAAAGTGATTCTATTTTTAAATCTTTTTGTTTTTTGATTAAAAAGGCAATAGAAATTTTAATTTCCGTTTAAAAGAGCCCTCTCGCGACAATCTAGGACCAGTGGGTCGGTACGATCACCCCTGGTAACAAAAAAGGCCAATAAACACGCATCCAGAATCTTTCATCTGGCTAAAAAATAGCAAATTCCACATTCAACTTCTACAATAAGGTTCTCTGATACGCTGAATTAGATGGTGTGACTTTTATTAAGATTCTATGACTTTTATGGGGTGCTTTCCCCTTTTTTTCAAAAATAGGGCAAATTTTCCAAGGATCGTAACTTTTGATGGGTAAAAGTAAAGTTGGTGGAACTTATATATTTAAAAACAGCATAAAAATCCAATTCTTTTGATGCATCTATTGATATTAAAATTCCGTTTTTTAGAGTTTCGGTTACTATTGAGACGAGTCACTCTTACTATACAGTTCGTTACCACGAACTGTTTGATTATTATTTCAGTTACTATGGGCTACAGTTCGTTCCTTAATGTAAATTCCTTTAAATTCCGTCGTGGTGCAAATGGCTAGCACGATCGGTCTTTAACCGAAAAGTTGGTGGTTCAAGACCACCCGGGGTCGATTTCTTTTGTTTGATATTCAGCTATCAAAATGGATATTCATTTAAAATAAACCTAATTGACAAACACCATTTATGATGAGCTATATCGGTCCTTTATGTAATACAAACACATATACTAATAACCCTAACATGCTCGTTTTCGCCATAATTGAAAAACATTGCTTTTCCTTCGCTGTTGATAGGTATGCTTGTATATATATTTTTATTGCTGCTACATAAACTGCAATTGCTCCTTCCAAAATTAATATACGAATTTTCTAAGAAGTACGCCTCCGTATATTCACTGTGTTGTCGAAAATTTTCCATTGCATCTATAAACTGTTCCGCAATTGCCAATCCATACCTTGGAAGCTTTTCATTAAACTGACAACATTTCTTTTGGATATTACTATGAAGCTTTGCCAAAGCATTTCTAGCCGACTTTTCAACAGCATCCGCTCTTTCAAAGAGAATTTTAATCTGTAATTTTGAATACTTTTTGTGATCCTGGTAAAACATGCGTAAAATGTTTCTCAATTTACGAAGATCAGCCTGCATTTTTGCCATCTTCTTGTATTTCTGAATGTAATTTTTCCCTTTGTCCATATGCGTTCTTCGGTATAACCTCGCAGAGAATTTAATTTTTTCATTATAGCTTTTGTCACCCCAGTATCTACCCATTATTCTGGTAGCAACTTTTTTCTTATATATTTTTCGGTAATCTTCATCATTGTGATAACGCTCCTTGATCTTTTGTCTAGCCAGCTCAATTCTTGCTTCTCTGTAATCCCTTTCATTATCACACCGTTCCTTGCTCTTTTGTCTAGCCTGCTCAATTGTTGCTTCTCTATAAAGTTTATCATTTTGATAACGCTCCTTGATCTTTTGTTTGGCTGTCTCAATTTTTACTTCTCGATACACCTGGACGGTTGAATACCTTTGCTTTTGGTTTTTCTTATATTTGATGCGGTAATCTTCATCATTGTGATAACTCTCCTTGAACTTTTGTTTGGCGGTCTCAATTTTTGCATGTCTATAATCTTCATCATTTTGATAACACATCTTGCTGTTTTGTTTTGCTCTCTCAATTTTTACTTCTCGATACGCCTGGTCGGTTGAATACCTTTGCTTTTCTCTTTTCAAGATACTATCTCTGTTGTTTGTGTAGTACTGTTTTTATAACTTGCGTGCAGCTTGCTTTGATCTAACCATTATCTAATTAACGAATGAGACCATTTACATCTTTGTCGTTCTTAAGTAGTAATTATGACGTCACGGCGTAATGATTTTATTGACGTCATGGCGCAATAATATTATTTCATGACGTCTTCAGAAACCACAACATAATATCGTGTTTTTCTATTCACGTCATAGCTCTAATATAAAACTATGACGACATTCATTATTTATCTAGTAAGTTTTCAGACAAAGTAGTTCTAATGATATACTTTTGTTTTGATCTGACTCTATTTTTAGGAGTTTTGGGTTTTTATATTTCTCAGCATTGGACTGATCGTCTCTTGCTAGGTTGCTAGCTACTGCTGCAACCCAGATTCACATATATATTATTTATGAGAGGCAAACTGGCCGAGTGGTCCAAGGCACTGGTGTTAGCCACCAGTCTCTTCGGAGGCGTGGGTTCAAATCTTACCGCTGGTATAATGTTTGAAATACTGCAGTGTGAAAAGACATCGAAAATGCAGTTTTTGGTGGAAAAATTTATTCTCTTTTAGAAAGGTTTTATTTTAGTTACTATAGATTTTTAACCCAATTAATTTCCTTTAAAATGAGCCATTGAACAACTCTCTACGATGTTCCAGTGCCAAGCTATCTGTGGAAAAGAAAGAAAAGAGAAAAAAAGAAAAAAAAATATCCCGTTTAGGCAGAATGTTGTAATAGCTGCCACTTTTCTTGATTTTCAAGCCAATATATTTCCCTTGCTGTTTCAAGCCAAGGGACAGAAATTTCCTATACAGGGGTTTCGGACAAGGCGGTTCTAATGGTGTACTTTTGAATTTGATCTGACTCCTTTGTTAGGAACTATGGGTTTTTATATTTCTTAACATTTGACGTGATCGTCTCTTACTAGGTTGCTAGCTACCGCTGCAACCCGGATGCCATGCTGTCTGAGGAGGAAAAACATAAAGAAAAAAATGCCTTATATGCAGAATATCGTGGTTTGAGCCACTTTTCTTGATTTTCAGGCCAATATATTTCCCTTGTTATTCAAACAAAAAGACGGTAACTTTCCTATATAAGGGTTTCGGACAAGGCGGTTATAATAGTGTACTTCTTGTTTTGATCTGACTCTTTTTTTTAGGAGTTATGGGTTATTATATTTCTTAACATTGGACGTGATCGTCTCTTACTAGGTTGCTAGCTACTGCTGCAACCCGAATTGGACACCAGTCTCTTAGGACGCGTGGGTTTAAATCTTACCGCTGGTATACGATGATATTTTATGTACAAAAATCAAATATCTTTGAAAAGACTGCAGCATGAAAAGACATCAAAAATGCCGTTTTTAATTAAAAATTTATTCTCTCTTAGAAAGTATTTATTTTAGTTACAAGATATTTTTCACCAATTAATTTCCTTTAAAATAAGCCATTGAACAACTCTCTATGATGTTTCAGTGCCAAGCTATCTGTGGAAAACAAGAAAGAAAAAAAACAAAAAAGAAAAAAATATCCCGTTTATCCAGAATGTTGTAGTAGCTGCCACTTTTCTTGATTTTCAAGCAAATATATTTCCCTTTCTGTTCAAGCCAAGGGACAGAAAGTTTCCTATACAGGGTTTTCGGACAAGGAGGTTCTAATCGTGTACTTTTTGTTTGATCTGACTCCTTTCTTAGAAACTATGGGGTTTAATATTTCATAACATTAGACTTCATCGTCTCTTACAAGTCTCTTATCTCTTACAAACTAGGTTGCTAGCTACTGCTGCAACCCGGATTGGCCACCAGTCTCTTCGGAGGCGTGGGTTCAAATCTTACCACTGGTATACGATTATGATTTATGTACAAAAATCAAATATCTTTGAAAAGACTGCAGTATGAAAAGACATCAAAAATGCAGTTTTTAATTGAAAAATTTATTCTCTCTTAGAAATAATTTAATTTAGTTACAAAAGATTTTCAACCCAATAAATTTCCTTTAAAATGAGCCATTGAACAATTCTCCACGATGTTCCAGTGCCAAGCTATCTGTGGAAAACAAGAAAGAAAAAACAAAAAAGAAAAAATATTCCGTTTAGGCAGAATGTTTTAGTACCTGCCACTTTCTTTTATTTTCAAGCCAATATATTTCCCTTGCTGTTCAAGCCAAGGAACAGAAAGTTCACTATACAGGGGTTTCGGACAAGGCGGTTCTAATGGTGTTCTTTTTGTTTTGATCTGACTCCTTTTTTAGGAACTATGGGTTTTTATATTTCTTAACATTGGACGTGATTGTCTCTTACTAGGTGGCTAGCTACCGCTGCAACCTGGATTACTGTATTATAAATAGGAAAAAGCCTGTGGCTTTTCTTAATTGGAATAGTAAGAGACGACCTGGCTACAACCTACGATTATGACATCATTGATCAATCTTTAATATTAATAAATATAATCTTATTTTAGTTACTATGGGCTGGAAGTTTGTTCTTTACTGGAATTTTTATTCTAATGATCGTCTTTTAATGTGATACAAACAGGAAGAAGCCTACGTCTTTTTTTCTTTGGAATAGTAAGAGAAGAAACTCAAAGAATCAGGCAGCTAATTATGTCCAATGTATGCAAAGCAGTGTTATTTTATTGATCGTCTTATAATGTAACTTTAATATACCAGCGTATACCGCTGGTATACAATTATGATTTATGTAAAAAAATCAAATATCTTTGAAAAGACTGCAGTATGAAAAGACATCAAAAATGCAGTTTTTAATTGAAAAATTTATTCTCTCTTAGAAATAATTTATTTTAGTTACAAAAGATTTTTAAACCAATTAATTTCCTTTAAAACGAGCCATTGAACAACTCTCTAAGATATTCCAGTAACAAGCTATCTGTGGAAAACAAGAAAGAAAAAAAAACAAAAAAGAAAAAAATATCCCGTTTATCCAGAATGCTGTAGTAGCTGCCACTGTTCTTGATTTTCAAGCCAATATATTTCCCTTGCTGTTCAAGCAAAGGGACAGAAAGTTTCCTATACAGTTTTCTCGGACAAGACGGTTCTAATGGTGTAATTTTTGTATGATCTGACTCCTTTTTTAGGAACTATGGGTTTTTATATTTCTTAACATTGGACATGATCGTCTCTTACTAGTCTCTTATCTCTTACAAACTAGGTTGCTAGCTACCGCTGCAACCCGGATTGGCCAACAGTCTCTTTGGAGGCGTGGGTTTAAATCTTACCGCTGGTATACGATTATGATTTATGTACAAAAATAAAATATATTTGAAAAGACTGCAATATGAAAATACATCAAAAATGCAGTTTTTAGTGGAAAAATCTATTCTCTTTTAGAAATAATTTATTTTGGTTACACAAGGTTTTTAACCCAATTAATTCCCTTTAAAATGAATCATTGAACAACTCTCTACGATGTTCCAGTGCCAAGCTATCTGTGGAAAAAAAAGAGAAAAAAATATGCCGTTTAGGCGGAATGTTGTAGTAGCTGCCACTTTTATTGATTTTCAAGCCAATATGTTTCCCTTGATTTTCAAGCCAATGGACAGAAAGTCTCCTATACAGGGGTTTCGAACAAGGTGGTTGTACTGGTGTACTATTTTTTTGATCTGACTCTTTTTTTATGTGTTATGGGTTTTTATATTTCTTATCATTGGAAGTGATCGTCTCTTAATAGGTTTCTAGCTACCGCTGCAACCCGGATTATGTAACCATAAATGAGACCATTGTTTCTTTGAGGGCTTTTATATAGTAACTTTAACCGAAAGGTTGGTGGTTAAAAGCCATACGGGATCATTTTCTTTTAATTTGTAATTCAGCTATCAATAAAACCATATCATTACTATATCATTAGCTATAATTAAGTTGAGTATGCAATTTAGTATAAGCAAGAGTTTGTTCTTTATCATATATACCACGAACTGTTTGATATTACTATGGACTAAAGGTCGTTCTTTAATATAACTATTTTTAGGAGTTTTGGGTTTTTATATTTCATAGCATTGGACTGACCGTCTCTTACTAGGTTGCTAGCTACTGCTGCAACCCAAATTCACATATATAGTTATGAGAGGCAGATTGGCCGAGTGGTCCAAGGCGCTGGTGTTAACCACCAGTCTCTTCGGAGGCGTGGGTTGAAATCTTACCGCTGGTATACGATTATGATTTATGTACAAAAATCAAATATCTTTGAAAAGACTGCAGTATGAAAAGACATCAAAAATGCAGTTTTTAATTGAAAAATTTATTCTCTCTTGGAAATAATTTATTTTAGTTACAAATGATTTTTAACCCAATTAATTTCCTTTAAAATGAGCCATTGAACAACTTTCTACGATGTTCCAGTGCCAAGCTATCTGTGGAAAAGAAGAAGAAGAAAAAAAAATCCCGTTTAGGCAGAATGTTGTAGTAGCTGCCACTTTTCTTGATTTTCAAGCCAATATATTTCCCTTGCTGTTCAAGCCAAGGGACAGAAAGTTTCCTATACAGGGGTTTCGGACAAGGCGGTTCTAATGGTGTACTTTTTGTTTTGACCTGACTCTTTTTTTAGGAGTTAGGGGTTTTTATATTTCTTAACATTGGACGTGATCGTCTCTTACTAGGTTGCTAGCTACCGCTGCAACCCGGATTCCACGAACTCTTTGAAATTGCTATAAAGTTCCTTAACACGACTTAATTGACAATACTGATGGTTAGAGTTCGGTCTTTAAGTTATTATATACTGTTAATATTCTTTTTTATATGAACGTTTGTTGGTGTAGTGGTTATCACTTAACACTTTGAATCCTGCGATTCGAGTTCAAATCCCGGTGGAGGGTTTTTATGAAATCTAGCTTACTTATGCTACCATTTAGGTTTCTGCCGTCATTCTTTCTTTTCAAAATTAAATTAGTTACTATCGCCTAGAGTTAGTTCTTTACCATATCGTAACAATATGTTTTATAATAATAATTAATTTTGTTAATTACAAAAGGTTTCTATATGCATCAGTTTCCTTTAAAATGAGCCATTACACAGCTCTTTATTATAACGACGAACTGTTTGATTTAATACTTAAGTTACTATGGGTTCAGTTCGTTCCTTATTGTAACTTGTAAAGACTATTCAAATTTTCACCAGTGCAAAACCCCTGTCTAATTTCAGCAAGTGTATTAGCATAACTCTTATCCATCTTTTGTCTCACATTTGTTTTTAGTTCCTCATACTCAAATAGATGCCAGAGGATGAAAGTACCAACTGATCCAATCCTATTTCTTACTTCTAATCGTGTGAGAGGTATATAAGGAGGATTACCACTTACTGGTCTTAATTGAAGAAAATCTCCCAAAAATACGCAGTTAGCATTACCCATTGGCAAATCAACTGCCAATATTTCTGATAGTCTTAAATGAATGTAGGTTAAAAGAAGAGACGAAACCATACTAATTTCATCAATAATAAAAAGTCTTGTCTCCTTAAG
>JAQQPU010015002.1:3469-15027 GCA_029168905.1 Artemia sp. Kazakhstan ARC1039
ATATATATATATATATATATATATATATATATATATATATATATATAAGATTATTCCAAACTTTGTTATAATTATTGAACTGCTGATTAGTCCTGGAAGACGGTAATTCTGAAATCAGGACTATTAGAATCCTAAGGCCCTTACTAAAATTGTTCAATCCACGTAAGATCGGGCTAGTGGTGAACAGGGTTGACACCATGATCAGTTCTTAAAGTTCAATTGTTGCCCGAATGACCGTGCGATACAGCGATTTTGGTGTATGTAGGGACACGCGCATGGTCTATTTAAGGGTAAATAGACTGGGTTTTAGGTCAATTTTTAATTTTAATGTGAAATGAAAATTTACCGAGCTGATAAGAGCACTGAATGGGAAAATGTACGCCTTCACGCATATCCCTTATTTAAATGTATTTAGATTATTGCCATGCATAAATAAAGTTCTGACATATATTTGGATGTGAGACACATCATGGATTTACATTTTATATGTCTATATTTTCTATTTGGTCATATAAGAGAAAACGTGCTACATTCAATATAGCACGTGTTACAGTGCAACACATGATGAAATTGTGCTAAGATAGTACTTTAGTGCTAAAATAGCACCTTAGTGCTACAGGTGGCAACCCTGGCGATAGACGATGATTCGATTAGCTAGTACGTTAATTTGCGATATCGATACTTACGATCAGGTTTTTTATCGGATTAGTGTTGGGTGATAATTTGATTAATCGATATTTTAGATCAAGTTTTGCTCATGTGAACTTCTGGTTTTGCCAAACTTTAATAGCAAAAATTACAATTAAAGAGTATTTTGCATAATTTGTTTTTCTAAGTTCGAACAATATAGAATGAAAAAGTATAAAGAAACTTCGGTTCCGTAAATAAATATCGCCAAAACCCAGAGTTGATATTACTCGAACTCAGAACAGAAAGAAAATATACTGCTGGCTGTGATAATTGGCTGTTAAAACACAAACATGTCAAAATTTTCCCTGATGGTTGGTTCCATTTTCCAGTGACTAACTTACCAACCTTAAAGAACACTCTCAGAAGGGATACTGGTGACGGGCATGGACATTAATTTCGGGGCAACCTCATATAGGTATTTCTAGGATACCATATTACGAGACTTAAGTGGATCAGTTTTTCTTAAATTAAATAAAAAAAAAAAGTTTTTTTTTTAACTGAAAGTAAGGAACGACGTTAAAACTTAAAACGAACAGAAATTATTCCGTATATGAATGGGGCTGTGCCCTCCTCAACGCCCCGCTCTTTATGCTAAAGTTTTTTATTGTTTAAAAAATAGAGTTGTGAGAAAGTCAAACTTTAGCGTAAAGAGCGAGGCGTTGAGGAGGGCACAGCCCCTTTCATATACGGGATAATTTCTATTCGTTTTAAGTTTTAACGTCGTTCCTTACTTTCAGTTAAAACAAACTTTTTTTTATTTAATTTTTGAATGATTTTGGCTCACCGTACATGAATAATCAAAACAAAATTTTCACATTAATTTTTCCTTTTTTTTGGTTAAATGGCTTTCTCGAAACTTGTTTAATTTTATTTACGAACGTTTTTATTAGTAATAAACATACGTAACTTACGAATTAACTTACGTAACGAACTTCTATATAATTGGACTTTTATTACGTATATTAGAGGATTCGCCCCCTAGTCAATACCTTGCTCTTTAAGCTAAAGTTCGTATTTTGTTCTAATTCTTTAAAAATGACCTCTTAATCACAAAGGCCGTTAATTAGAATAAATAGCTCTTATGAAAGTACTAAAAAATCTTTGGCTTAAAGACCGAGGTATTGACTAGGGGGTGAACTCAATCATATACGTAATATTTTCTGTTCGTTTTAAGTTTTGATGTTGCTCCTTACTTTCAGTTGAAAAAATTGTTTTTTTTATTTAATTTCTGATCTTTTTCTTTAATAATGCTGTGAAATCTGCCGCCCCCATCATAGCAATGTCTCTTCCCCATGAAAACTTCCTTCATGGAAGGATCCTCCCATATAACCCCCAGACCCCCCCACCTACCAGAAAAAATCCCCCGTGCAAACGTCTGTATACTTCCCAATAACCAATGCTATATGTTAACTTTGGGTAAAGTTCATAACTTTCAGCCCCCCCCCCGGGGACTTCGGGGGATTAAGTCATCCTAAAAGACATAGTTATCATATTTTCGACCATGCTGAACAAAATGGCTATCTCAAAATTTTGATCGGATGACTTTGGGGAAAAAATGAGCGTGGGAGGGGGCCTAGTTGCCCTCCATTTTTTGGTCACTTAAAAAGTGAACTAGAACTTTTAATTTCCGTTCCAATGAGCCCTCCCACGATATTTTAGGACCACTGGGTCGATACGATCACCCCTGGGGAAAAAAAACAACAAAAAAACACGGATCCGTCATCTTCCTTCTGGCAAAAAAAAATGCAAAATTCTACATTTTTGTAGATAGGTGCTTGAAACCTCTACAGTAGGGTTCTCTGATACTCTGAATACGATGGTGTGATTTTCATTAAGGTTCTAAAACTTTTAGGGGGGCATTACCCCTTTTTTCTAAAATCAGCCAAATTTTCTCAGGCACGTAACTTTTGATAGGTAAAACTAAACCTTATGAAACTTATATATTTGAAATCAGAATTGAAATCTGATTCTTTTGATGTTTCTATTTGTATCAAAATTCCGGTTTTTAGAGTTTCGGTTACCATTGAGCAGGGTCGCTCCTTACTTACAGTTCGTTACCACGAACTGTTTGAAATATAGACCCTCTTTTAAAAAACTGTAAAGCCGTGATGGATTTAGCTGCTGGTGAAGTTTTCCTGGCATTGACTATTTAAACGTCGCTGTGTGAACCCCATAAACTCGATTGATTCGGCTGTGGCTGAATCACAAAGCTTGCCACATACCCTTTATTTATTGATTGGGATTGAGCAGCTAGCAAGGTCAAGCCCCTTTCTCTTGCTATTTTACTCTCAACTTTGAGAAGATCGTCAGGGGAAATACGAATTTTCTTCAAATTCGTAGATCCAGGTATGTGGCAATCATGACATCGTGACGGGCGTGACTTAACTAAGGCTTATAAACTTGGAGAGCATTTTATTCCGCAAATCCTTTGGGACTTCATTAGCAAAATTTGAGAGTCCAATCTGACTAAACGTAGCTTGAGTTAGAAAACAGTCTTTGTCAAGTTATGTTCCCAATATACATTCTGTGCATCATTCAATGGATTGAATACGTTGTTATTCTTCTTTTTGGCCATTTGCAAAATCATTTTGTATACTACTACAACAACTCGCCGCAGCGCCAAGCTGCCTAAAGCCAAAACTTCTAGAAGTGCTCCTCATCCATCCCAATATATTCAAAGCCTCCCCCTTTACACCCTCCCAAGAAATTCTAATTTTCCTTAAATTTTTCCTTGTGGCATCCTCCATCCCATTCAGAGACGACCCACTTTTCGACATTAGCACAAGCGCGATGATGACAATGACGATCTTTGGCAGCCTATCATCTTTCATAAACTGGATTTGTCTTAGCCATCTCAACCTTTCTCTTATTTTAGCCCTAGGGAGTAGGATTGAACCACATTTTCCCTACAGCTTGCTTTTTGAGGTACGGTCAGACAGTTGGTTAACCAAACCAATCCGTCTACAATTTCTCTGAAAACATCAAGGAGCAGCAGCCCCTTAGAACCATATTTGACCACTGTCATCACTGTATCTTCCGATATTATAAACATTGGTTCGCATACTTATCTTCCTATTCTTCCAAACTTTTTCAACTGTGAAAAAATCCCTTGGCCTTGGTGCCCACCGTCTTTACTAGTAAATAAAAAAAAGTTTTTTTTTTAACTGAAAGTAAGGAACGACGTTAAAACTTAAAACGAACAGAAATTATTCCGTATATGAAAGGGGCTGTCCCCTCCTCAACGCCTCGCTCTTTACGCTAAAATTTTTCATTGTTTAAAAAAATAGAGTTGTGAGAAAGTCAAACTTTAGCGTAAAGAGCGAGGCGTTGAGGAGGGGACACCCCCTTTCATATACGGAATAATTTCTGTTCGTTTTAAGTTTTAACGTAGCTCCTTACTTTCAGTTAAAAATTTTTCTTTTATTTAATTTTTGAACGTTTTTGAACTAATGCAGGTTTTGATTTTGGCTCACTGTACATGACTAATTAAAAAAAAATTGAATATTAATTTTACTTTTATTTGGTTAAATGACTTTCTCGAAACCTGTTTAATTTTATTTACGAACGTTTTTATTAGTAATAAATATACGTAACATATGAATTTATTTACGTAACGAACCTCTATATTCTTATATTTTTAATACGTATATTAGAGGGTTCGCCCCCTGGTCCAATACCTTGCTCTTTAAGCTAAAGTTGGAATTTTGTTCCAATTCTTTAAAAATGACCCCTTAATCACTCTTAACACAGTTCTAACTTTACTACTACTACTACTAACAACTAACTATAGCACTAAGCCACCAACGGCCAACACAGCTACACACGCTCCTCGTCCATCCCAATCTATTATCTCACTTATAACCTTCCAGAAAGCACCGATTTTCCTCAAGTTGTCGCTTACAACATCCTCCCACCCCATAATTTGGGTGATTATACTTGATTTCGAACAGAATCTGCACTGAATTATCTCTTCTTCTTGAAGTATTTCTGTGCGGAAGCTAAATTTTTATTCAGAGTTAGGTTTTAGGGATGTTAGCCCACCTCGCTTTTAGAGTACCCCTATGAAAACCCCAGGGTCTGCTATAAAAATCGAACATAAATTAATAGATGTGACCTTAGTTGGTTTTGCGGATGACATCTTGAATTTTTCTCGGCAAATAACTTCCCTAGAAAGTAATTTTAATATCCTGTCATCTCAGTATGGTGATATTGGCCTTAGTTTTAATGTATCAAAATCGGAAGTAATGCTGTTTAATTGGAATAAATCTGTTCTACCTCACATTCAACTAGAATCCCTGTCTATTGAGCCTGTAAAGTCACTAGTATACTTGGGACTGCCCATCGGAGACACACTGTCATCTACCCGTTCGCTAATCATCACACATATAGAGCGTAAAATTAGAACTGCGTATGGGGCCACAATTTCTTCGAAGAGAAATCTTAATAGGTTTTCACTGGCTAGAATTTACAATGCTGTCGCGCAGCCACATATATTATATATAACACCATTTTGGAAACTTCTGCGTAAAGAAGATAAATTTAAAGTCCGTAGAATTTTCTTCAGTTATTTGAAGTTTTTGCTGCAAGTTCCATTGAGAACGAGTAATTCGTACCTGATCCGGCGATATGCAGTAACTGATCCATTTTCTGCAGTTAATCAGTTTCTTGATAAGTATTGTGCTAAGTTGGAGGGTAGCAGCCATCCTTGGCTACCTCTACTCTCGTCACTTTGATTGATGTGTATGTGTATTTGCTATGTCTGTACCATTAAGTGTATGTATTTTTTTTCTCTCTCTTTTCTGTTGTTTTTTTTCTTTTCCATTAATTTCTGTATTTATGATGGGTTTAAAAAATAAATTCAAAAATCCAAATAAAAAAAACCGCCGTTCTCTCCAAGAAAGTGAACAGCAACATTAAAGCTTAAAACGAGTTAAGATTATTTAGTGCCGGGGGAATTTTTTAAGAAGAACTGCACAAAGACAAGGGCCATTGAATTGGACAAGGGAGAATTTTTGTAGCACCGAAAAACTTTGCAATGCCTCTCCTGCTATTGGTACTCGGTGAAAAATATAAGAAATTATGAGAAAAATCGTAAGGATATTTCAATTTTGATGGGTAGATAATTTCGGAGACCACACTGCCTTTCCATGACGATAAAATAAAAGTTCAAAATAGGGATAAAATCCACACAGTGTATATAGGGACAGTGTATAGAAATTCACAAAAAAATACCAGATATTTCGGTCACATATACAGTGACCGTCATCAGTAGTTTATCCCTATTTTGAACTTCTATTTTATCATAATTTTGATGGGCATGGCCATGGCGTCTTACCTCCAGCCTGTGAACCTGGCCATCTATGGTTTTCCTCCGCAATATTTACTTGTAAAGACTGTTGTGACAAAAAAAAACTTGTAAAAACTGTGGCAACGAAGAATAAAATGATAGGCTTATCTGTCGATTAATGAGTAATGTGATAGGCTAATTTAAATAGTGGTGATACAAACCACAAAATAATCCAATAGAATACAACTACTCAAAAAATGGGGTTATCTGGCGCCTATGAAATGATGTGATCGGCTAAAAAAAAAGAGTGGCGATTGAGGCCATAAAAATAAATCGGTACTTATTTAG
Source organism: Artemia sp. Kazakhstan ARC1039 (assembly GCA_029168905.1). Classification (NCBI taxonomy): domain Eukaryota; kingdom Metazoa; phylum Arthropoda; class Branchiopoda; order Anostraca; family Artemiidae; genus Artemia; species Artemia sp. Kazakhstan ARC1039. Next base: position 9,795 of record JAQQPU010015002.1, read on the forward strand.
TAGCCGGGCAACATGCGAGAAGTGAAGTTTGGTTACTGCTACTGAAATAAAACAAAGTATGATAAAAATATAACAGTTTAGAAACAATTTGGGCTATATATTTGCACATTGGGGGGGGGGGGGGTAAAGCATAGTATATATTAAATACGTAACCTAACCTAGGTGCCTTTTTTTGCCCCTTTAACCCTCAAAAAACTAAAGTTTAAATATTTTTCACAGAGTGAGCAATACCTCACTGTACAGCGGAAACCTGTTTTTCAATATGATCTTTGAGATTCTATATTTGGCTCTTCTCGCATGTTGCCCGGCTACTAAACAAGTACCAATAATTCTATTGAATACAACAAGGACTAGAAAGGTAGGGCTAGCGCGTTATTAAGGAAGAGTGTGATAGGCTAAAAATTGTTTTGGCGATTGATGCCACAAAAGTAAAACAATAGAATAAAACAAGAACTGAAAATGTAGGGTTATCTGATATCTGGCGCTGAAGAGTAATGTGATTGGCTTAAAAAAAAAATTATGGTGATTGATGCCACAAAAAAATAAGCCAATAGAATTGCCGCAAAAGAATTACGGCGATTTTGGCCACAAAAATAAAACAACAAAATACTGCAGCAACTAAAAAGGTATGGTTATCTGGCCCTTAAGGAATAATGTGATTGGCCAAAAAACAACGTGGCGATTGATGCCAAAAAAAACCAACAAATCAATAGAGTTTAAAGTACAGTTTTAACGCAAAAGTTTTGTACAATAATCTCTCTTTTCTACGTGGCAGAGCTGTGAAGGGGCTTTATATAGGTTGATAACCCCTGAGCAGTCAGTATTGCCGTAGTACCCGACTGTTGGACGAAAGGATATTACCAGTAACTGTTATTTTAATACGACCCTTTTTAGTCTCCCATTGTTTCTTATCTAATCGCTAAACTTCTTGTTCAATTATATTTGGAACCACTTTAGCTTTGAACCAATTCAAATAACCAGGTTTCTTTAAGTACATAATTGTAATTGCATATGTTGTTGTACAACGGTGCAATTCTTTTCATAGAGAAAATATCAGTTCCGTTATATTAACAAGTATATCTTGCTATTATCTTTTTATAAATTGGATTTCTAATTATATTCGTGTTTTTCCTATTCTATCCGAAGCCAAATGTCTAGAAAATCTAAGGAAGCCGTTAGGGTCAAAGTCGAAGAGGAAAGTTATCCCCCAAGGGTCTAAGATCCTTTATATGTACACTATAAAGAGGAACGAGTCCCAAATATAAGGGAAATTGGTTTCCTCAGCTCTCACCCCCCCCAAAAAAAAATTAGGCTGCCGGTAAGCCCTTGCACAGGCATTTTTTTAAAATCAGGGGTCCAAGTTCATTGAGACTCAAAAAACAGGTGACCTATAAGGTAGTTTAGGGAAAATGTGCTAGTTTCATGAGAACCGCCATGCTTTAGTAGATGGAACTTTTTCCGTGCATGCGTACGTGGCCCTTGGTTCCGGTTGACATCGAAATCCCGAGAAAACTTAATGGATACAATGAATTCATCCGAAAAAATTGTTCCTAATGATTTTTTTTTTAATATCTACCCTCCCGTTAAAAGCTATCCATTTATTATATTTACCTACTTTAAAATCTTAATACTATAGTACTTTAATACTATAGTACTGAAATGAACTTCAATATCCAGAGGGGCCGCAACGAAAGCGGAATATCAAAACATTGTCCTCCCTTCATACAGGCTAGAAATATAAAATTTAAGGTCTTTATGTTCGATGAATTGGGACAAAAATTCCAAGATTCTGTCAGTTCCACATGTTTTACTTTTGATGTAGTACTAGGGTAGTATTAGTCACAATCCAAGGGGACTGACCACATTAGAAGGGATTCAAATTAAGTTTGAAAGACCCTAAGAAAGAAATGATTTGGTAAATAAATTTGTAGAGATGAAATTTGATTTTCCAGAGAACGATGATTAACATCCAAAGAACTAACAACCAGATTATATCGTCTTTTAAATCGCTATTGTTTTTGAACATGTCTTTTTGATGCACAGCTCCAGCAAATGCATAAATATAATTCAAGGGAAATTCCAAAAAGATAATTGTTCTTCCACGAACGCCATAAGACGTGAAATCAAATTGTACCTACGCTAAAAATACAGACGAAAACAACAAGTCACATCTTTGGTATTGTAAGAGACATATGGCTAAAACGGATCCGTTGGAGGCAATTCATTTCTTTTCAACTATAAATTTCGTTGACAGAAGATTCGTCATCAGACTGACGTCTGGATAAGCAGAAAACCAAACAACCGCTCTTATTTTGCATGAAAAATGTTGTTGGCTCATCCTTGCTACTTAAAAATTTGGGTGTAAAGGGACACAACGTTTTTTCCTACGCACCACAGATAGGTATAAAAGCAGGACAAGATAAGTATCTGAGAAAGAACTGAAGACAAAGAAAATAGGGCTAGAGGTCCAATCCTCAAAGAGGATTGGCTCGGGTAAACCAAGCTATTTGCATCTGTTACAGAGAGTGTACAGCTCCTTAATTGTATATGCTTGAAATTCCGTGACTGTTCTAAATAATGACTGCTTATAGTGTGTTCCATTTCTGATCTATTATTCCTCTGAGTACAGATTATGACGTAACCGTTGGAGATTATCTCTATTGTTACTTGGAAGACAAATTGGTAAATAAAAGATCAAGCAGAAGTGGCGAACCATTACAAAACCAAAGAAGTAATTGTTGAAAACAACGGGTCTCTGGCCAGTGGGAAGCAAAAGAAGAAAAACAATCAAACAGATATTTCGCCCATATCTCAACAAGACATCCTTAGCAATGAAAAACAGAAAGAATTGAAAGTCTACTTAGTAAAAACGACTTACTTAGCAAAAAAAAAACAAGAAAATTGAAAGAGAAATTGAAACAAAAATTGAAACAAAAATTGAAACAAAACAAAAAATCCAGCCAATAGCTTTTCTTGGTTTCTACATTGGGTAGCTATTGTACATGCTGGATTGATTTTAATTATTGTTCTCTTTAGATTGGAAAATTATACCTTTTTATGATCTCATTGTTTAAAATATTTTCCTTTTCAACATTGAGGGTGCCTTTAAGCTATTGTAAATATTTGTGGAATTTTTATTTTTGACATTTTATTGGTATAAATTGTAACGGTAGTCCTTCTGTTAAAACTTTTGAAATGGGTCCATGTTTGACTCAGAACGAGAGATCAACTAGAGTTGAAAATTTTGGTTTAAAACGTGACATATAACAGAATAAGAATAACACAGAATAAGAGTATATAAAAACAGAATAAGAGTAAATCACGGTATAATTTTGGCAAACTGCGGTAAAATTATGTATATACTTCTCCCCCACTCCCCCAACTTGTTTGTAAGAGGTTGGGATGCCCTGGTAGTAAAATAGTTAGCTCAGGCCTTTCCTCCGGATGTAATTAGATCAAATCCTAAACATTTTACTTAGTCGTTTTTAAGAAAAAGAAAATCTGGATGGGACAAGAATGACGTAAGTTTATAATTTTATAGCAAGTAAAACTTATGTAGGAATGTTCGTTTTAAATGTGTCTAGTATGCTGGTCTAAGGTTTTAATTTGACGAGTATAGTGGCAGGAGGTAAATTTACTTTAACAGAATAATTGTGTGCAATATTTGGGTGTCCGCAATGAAGAGGTGCTAATTCACGAAAATATAGGAGGTTAAAAATTGTCTTTATTCCAATTAGGGAGGGGGGTGAATTTGCGTTTTCAATTTTTCAATGAAAATGCAAATAAAGGTATTTTTCAAAAATAGTGACGAGGAGGCAAAAACATAGGAAGTTCGATTGCCTCCAGCATGGCAACTTTCCTTCTGAAGTGGTGTCCTACCGCCAAGAGAAAAATATAGGTTACTGTGGTAGCAACGTTCAACGTTCTCAACGTTCTGTGGTAGAAATGGTGCTTCAGTTTTATTCATTTATGTCTGTGATGTATTTTCGTCGCTCTGTCACATTATTCCTCAAACGTATGCCAAGAGGAAAATCAAATGACCAATCCTTTTTAAAATTTCACTGGTTCTGCTGTGTTTCTTTGTCAATTTTTGAGCCAATAGAAAGATGAGTCACAAGTTTTTCACAACCACAAGTTAAGCAGCATAGTAAAGTACCTTTTGCATCATCAATACTAAGGTCAAAATTTTTTGTTGGAAAAAATATGGCTTATCTCGTGTCGGATTTTTTCATAATTGGAATACTATCAGTTTTAAAGAAAGGGGCAGAGAAAGAATTTGGTAACGTCATGAAATGGGATCAGTATTCCAAGTTGAATAATAAAATTAAGGATAATGAAATGCCTCAGCATTGTCTGTGTTGCAAGATTTTCAGTACGCAAACTCTGTTTCTCTGTAACATTCTTTTGCAATCATGATTGACAAGAGCTATGAAATGTCAATGGTTGGACACGCTTGTTGGGTCTTCTACAGTCCGTAAATCGCGTACATATTTGGGGAGCTATATGCAGTCTTGAACCTCTTACATTTGCCATTCCTGTAAGGAATCTCCTGATAGTGGTTGATTCCTAGGTCGTTGTTGTAAGTAATTTCTATATAATTAACTGTTTCCTGGAATAATAACTTATATCTTCCTGTAATTTATGTCAGGGTTAAATTTGTTGAAGTCGATAATTTCTGAAATTTACTTGATAAAAACAAAATTGAGATTGTTAATCGTAATTTAAGTACAACTAACGTAAAGTTTTTTTTTATAGGTATTTGACAGCTCGTTCACCAAAAGCCCCAAAAGCGAAACTCCTCAGTGGCGTTTTCCACCTTTGCTAAAAAGAAGCAGTACAGAGATCCAAATCGTGCATCATCGCCATAAATCTACTTCACTTACACCATTGCCAGATTTACCCCCGCCACAAGAAGAAAATGAAGAGTGTCTAAAAGAGTATGATGATATTGACCAAATCTATGATTATGTCAGAGGTTTCGCTCCCCTTCCAAGGCATGTAAAGTAAGTAAAGAAAAAGTTAATCTTGACTATGTATAGAATCTATACGACTGTGTCAAAATTAGCGAAAAATTGCTTAGCTCATTCCACCCCCCCCCCCTAATAAAAACTGGAGTATCTATTTATGTGTGTATTTATAAAAAGTAACGGGTTTTCTGTGAATAGGGGTTACCTAGGGTTACAAATATTTATAAGTTAGCCTACATTAGTGTATATATATATATATATATATA
>JAQQPU010015003.1:0-17551 GCA_029168905.1 Artemia sp. Kazakhstan ARC1039
ACCAAAATCAACAATTCAGAGTTGGCCATTGTATAGAAATTGTAGTTCTGCTGTGTTGTAAAGGGTGTTATTTATATCAAACAGATCTAGTTAGTAAGAGAAATAGTATAATTCAGAGCGTGTTTAAAAGCCATAGCAGCAATTAATTGAATTTGGTGCTAAAAACAACCAGTTATGAGTACTTTCCACCTACGCGCTGGGTTCGTGAGTCCAGTCCAGCTAATTTTCGCCAAAGAACCAATCAATAATAATAATAATTTATTTTTAACCCATATCATATACAAAGATGACACTTGTGGAGCATAATAGAAAAAAAGAAGAAAATACGCTACATACATGACAACTTAAAAACTTTATAAGAGCAGAGTAAATAAAGGAAAGAAAAACATTGAAGACACAGAAACACGAGAAAATCAAACTATTTACGAAAAAACGTTGATAAGACGGTGGAACGGACCAAGACTCAATGGAACATCATTTAATAATTTAGAAGTTAATTTTTGAAATGTCTGAATAATATCTGTTGCTGAATATACCGAAATTAAATTACTATTACAGAAAGATACAGCAGAAATTTATGATACCAGTAGTAGTTAATGTTGATCCGTTCTAAATCACTTTTATCAAGAGCACTACTAACACCGCCATAAAAAAGTACGGAATGGTACTCACAAAAACTGGAGTGTAGTCTCGTCTTTGATAATGGCTCTGGTTTCCAACAATTTTCGAATAACCTAGCTAAGTTTCTTCCTAACATCTGTAAGAACTTGAGACCGAAAAGAGCTAAGTCATCTATAAACAGTGAGACCAGGAGTGCAAAAATCACCCTAAAATGTTGCTTTCCACTTTTCTGTTACTTTTTCTTAATAAAACTTGTCAGCTAGCTCTTATCCATTCCTTTTATTTTCAGATTGTTTTTGTGCTGCACAGTGACTGGTCAAACCTCTTCACTGTTTTATTTACCTGCTGAGCCGTCGTCTGTCGGTCGTCCTGTCACTCGTTCTTTTCATTCTCCTTTTGGTGGAAGAATTATTTGTGAAAAAAGTTGTCGATGTGTTGTTTACCAAAAATAATTTTATCCCATAGACATTTAAGTTTCCTTATTTTTGTGGCAAGTGAAAAAGTGCTTGAAGTTCATAGCGTTTCTTGTCTCTTTTCTTTCTTTTTTTATTACTAAGTAGAATCTAACGTCTTAGTTTATTATTTCTTAGAATATAGAACGTTAAGCACTATATTTCTGTTTAGGTAGTCTTAAACATGTGAAGTATAAACTACTGTTTACCGTCAAACGATAGTATTTGTTCAGGGCTGGAAAAAGTACAACTTAACTATAACAACAACTCATAGAATCAGACCCTGTCACGAGTGGCAGTTTCCCGGCTTCTCAAGTGCACTTTCACATCCTGAAGCTTTTCGTATGAGATTTTTAACCCATAATTTTCAATTAAATAAACAGTACGTGTCCACGGGGGGGTACGCAAAAGATATTAGCAAAATTATAATACATTTGCTTTATGTTGGGCAAATCAGAATCAGTTAATGGATCGCAAACACGCCACCCTCAATCCTTGCTAGGAGACCTCTATTTACATTCAATTGGAAACTTGTAATCGAGCCCTACGCTCCTCCTATTTGACACTCAATAGGCTCCAGTAATAACAGCTACGTGTTGTTAAATTTCCTCTTGCCGGCAAACCAAGGTAGGTGAGTTTATCACACGGTTTAACAAGGGGCACTATCCAAATCCGCTTCAATATCAGAAGGATCTATCTGACTAAAAATTAACATAGCACTTTGAAATGCTAAGGCCTGGCCAATTGCCTAATTATTATGGTGAGTGTCCGCAAATTGGTTAATGTCGACATTCACCGGTGAATGTCCGAAATACTTTTTTTTTTCTTGGATTTAGTCACTGTCGCCAGTCACTTTTTTTTCAGTTTAATTGTAAGGTTTGATGATGGGAGGTTAGGTTATATTAGGTTTGGTTGGACGAGGTTAGGTTGGTTTAGGTAAAGTTAGGTTTTTCACCCATTTCTGTTATTTAGAACAAAATTTAACCTAATCTAAAACGACTTTAACTTTTACCATCATTGGTGGCATACGACTGAAAAAGCTGACTCGCAAAGTACAGAAAAAGGAACTTCGAATATTCACCGGTGAATGTAGACATTAACTAGATTTCGGACATTCACCGTAACATATATATATATATATATTTAAATAATATACAAAGAATCCTGCTTTCTGGGCTTTTTGATGGGCCCTTGCCTTGCTCGGATAAGATCGTACCCTCTTCGGGTCTTTAGCAATCGCGAATAGGTCGCCTCTTATATTACAAATGGACTACGTTATTTTGACTGATTAGCCCGTAAATCTTTGGTGTTCATTACAAAATACATCGAAATGGATTGCGGCATTTTGATGGGAATCTTAAATGTATTACAAATGGATCACGACACTTTGAGAAAAAATTTCGATTTTATTTTTTGTTTCCACCTTCCCTGTTTAAAAAAAAAGTTGATCAGCCTAGGTTTCTTATATTCAAAATTCATCAAGCTTTGTCCATTAGTTTAGGAGTGTGTTGCACGCATATACAAGGGGCATGTAAAAATACACGAAATTCCTGTCAGCAAGGTAGGACAACTGTTACCTGGGACTTTGAAGGAGTCGTACTTGTAGACCGCAGAGGCCTATGGTATAGAAGTCTTGAGGAAATTGAGAGCAGAATTAGCCAAGATGTGATCCTATTCCATCCCATCAACGCCCGGGCGCATTATTCACACGTTATAAAAGGAATTTTTAGGTAAAATCGGCTGGGATTCTTGCCAATCTACCTCAGTCCAGCTGACTTTTCATTGAAAAAACTCGTATTTGTCCAATAAGAGTCATACTTACTCCCGCCATTTACCCGTGCGTGCAACCATTTAAACATTTGCCTCTCAATTACTTGGACTATCTGTCTTGGCTTTTTCTTTCTACAATTAGCCATGTCTTGATGCTTACTGCAAAATACTTGATTTCCAATTCAACCGCTTACTCGCTGTCCACCTTACTCGCCGCTTTCCGAAAAGAAAGACCTTGGAATATCCTCAGCAATTTCTTTTTGCTCACAAGTTTTATGTGTTTTTTTTTCCGAAGTTATCCCGCCTTCCTCTGTGGAAAATTCCACGTCATTGCCAAGATTCTAGTCAACTGGCCTTGTGCAAACGCTACGCTTGTCTGTTTGTTAAGAATTTTTTAGTTTTCATAAGTTCATCTTGAATAAAATAGATCACAATGAATAGAAAATAATAAATAAATTAGAAACGATCCTGTAGTGTTTTAGGAAATATCGTACGGCTAGGCGATGGGGCCTTTGATTACCGATTTGAGGCAATAACACATTTTGCTATGCTAAATACGCAAGTGTGTGGATACCATTAAAACAAAGTATTCAGGAGGTCTTAAAAGTTATTTTTCATGTGAATACTCTTAACTGACAAATTTTAGTGAACATTCCCCTATGTGCGGTTTGCCGATAGACGTTTTTCCTAATTTTTGAAAAATGTCCGGAATCAATTTTCAGGAAAAAAATGTAATTCTGACTCCTGTAAAAGTAGGTAAATTAAGTTCATTTTTGGATTGACTTTAACATTCAACCCTTCAACTATATGTCAAATTGACTTACTTTTGCACATTACGTCAAGGGATGCCCAAATCCCCATGTTAGTTAGATATACGCTGCTTGGGCAATGTGAAGGACGTAACAACTTATGGCAGGCTTTGGTGACAAAGGTGCTACGGGAGCAAAACTTTTTTTTCCATCAATTAAATGCTGTAGTCGGTTACCCCCATAACTCTTTCAAAATATGTCATAAGAGAAATCCCTTTAAGAGATAAATGATGGGGTTCCTTAAAGACGGCCTCAAGACAAGTAAGACTGTAATTTTTTTAATTTGCCATGGTTCAAGCAGTTCGTGGTAACGAACTGTAAGTAAGGAGTGACGCGACTCAATAGCAACTGAAACTCTAAGAAACAGTCTTGATAGCAATAGATAAGTCAAAAGAATCGAATTTTAATTCTTATTCAAAATATATAAATTCATCAAGTTTGATGTTACCCATCAAAAGTTACGAACATGAGCTTGTCCAATTTTTCAAAAAGGGGAAAAAACACCCAAATATCAATTTATCTTAATGAAAATCAGATTCAGCATATCAGAGAATCTTATTGTAGAGGTCTCAAGCTCTTATATACTAAAATGTGGAATTTTGTATTTTTGGCCAGAAGAAAGATCATGGATGCGTTATTTTTTATTTTTTTTCAGGGGTGATCTTATCGAACTAGTGATCCTAGAAGATCGGGAGAGGGCTCATGTGATCTGAAATCAAAAGTTCTAGTGTCCTCTTTAAGTGACCAAGTAAGGGAAGTTACCCCCTCCCAAGCCCCCTTTACCCCAAAGTCGTCCGATCAAAATTTTGAGATATCTATGTCTTTGCCTTTCAGGATGACTTGACCCCCACCCCCGAGGGAAGGGCAGCAAGCTATGAAATTTGCTCATTGTTTATATATAGAATTGGTTATTGGGAAATATACAGATATTTGGGGGGGGGACATTGGAGAATCTTTCTATTTAGGAATTTTTGTATAGGAAGGGAACTTTCCGTGAAGGGGGAGCAGGATTTTCCAGAATTATTTAAAAAACCATCACAAATTAAATTTAAAAAAAACAACTAGTTTTTTCAAATGAAAGTAAAGAGCAACATTAAAACGAACATAAATTATTAAGTGTATGAAGGTGTTGCCCCTCCCTCCTCAATAACTCACTCTTTACGCTAAAGTTTTATTTTAGAGCTTTTGAAAAAGCATATTATTCTAAATAAATGGCCCTTGTGTTTCAGGAGTCGTTCTTAAAGAATTGGGACAAAAAGTCAAACTTTAGTGGAAAGAGTGAGGTATTGAGGAGGGTGCAATTCCTTTCATATACTTAATAATTTCTGTTTGTTTTCAGTTTTAATGCTGTTCTCTACTTTCAGTTGCAAAAACTTTTCAGTTGAAAGATCTAATAACTTTGTCTTTGAGGATGACTCCCCCTCCCCCCACCGAGGACTGCAAGCTATGAACTTTGCCCACTGTTTATATATAGTATGGGTTATTGGGAAATATACAGATATTTTGGGTGGACATGGAAGGATCTTTCTATTCAGGAATTTTTTTAGGGGAGAGAATTTTCCCTGAAGGGGGAGCTGGATTTTTCGGCATTATTTAATCAACCATCAGCAACTAAATTAAAAAAAAAACTAGTTTTTTCAAATGAAAGTAAAGAGCAACATTAAAACCAACATAAATTATTAAGTGTATGAAGGTGTTGCCCCTCCCTCCTCAATAACTCACTCTTTACGCTAAAGTTTTATTTTAGAGCTTTTGAAAAAAACACATTATTCTAAATAAATGGTCCTTGTGTTTCAGGAGTCGTTCTTAAAGAATTGGGACAAAAAGTCAAACTATAGCGGAAAGAGTGAGGTATTGAGGAGGGTGCAATTCCTTTCATATACTTAATAATTTCTGTTTGTTTTCAGTTTTAATGCTGTTCTCTACTTTCAGTTGCAAAAAACTTTTCCGTTGAAAGTTCTAATAACTTTGTCTTTGAGGATGACTCCCCTCCCCCACTCCACTGAGGGTTGCAAGCTATGAACTTTGCCCACTGTTTATATATAGTGTGGGTTATTGGGAAATATACAGATATTTTGGGTGGACATGGAAGGATCTTTCTATTTAAGAATTTTTTTGGGGGGAGGGAATTTTCCGTGAAGGGGGAGCCGGATTTTTACGTATTATTTAAACAACCATCAGCAATTAAATTTAAAAAAAAACTAGTTTTTTCAACTAAAAGTAAAGCAACATTAAAACTAAATTTTGGCTGAAAGAGCAACGCTATTTGTGAACAAATCCTATCAACTTTACTATATTCCATGTTCTTCATTTAACCGAATAAAAAATCGTGGCGCCATCCGTAAAATCAGAACATGTGTTGGTAAAACCGTTGCATTAACCGACCAAGACTGAGATTTTGGCAGACGTCATGTCATTATTTTCATGTTCTTTATTTAACCGAATAGAGAATAGTGACACCGTCCGGAAAATCACTGCACGAGTTGATATAACCGCTAGATTTGCCGACCGAGATTGAAGTTTTAGTGCACATCATATCATGTTTTTCATGTTCTTTATTTAAGCGAACGAAAAATTTTGGCTCCATCCGTAAATTCACGACACAAGTCGGCGCTACATTCACCAACCTAGATTGAGATTGCATTAGATGTCATATCCTTATTTTCATGTTCTTTAACCGAATGGAAAACTGTGGCACCAACCGCAAAATCACTACATGAGTCGGTAAAACCACTGTATTTACCAACCGAGATAGATATTTCGGTATGTCATGTCAGTACCTTCATGGTCTCTATTTAACCAAATGGAAAATTTTGGCTCCATCCTTAAATTCACGACACAAGTCTGTAAAACCGCTACATTTACCAACCTTGATTGAGATTTCATTAGATGTCATATACGTATTTTCATGTTCTTTAACCGAATGGAAAACTGTGGCACCAACCGTAAAATCATTGCACGAGTCGGTAAAACCACTGTATTTACCAACCAAGATAGATATTTCGGTATTTGTCATGTCAGTATCTTCATGCTCTTTATTTAACCAAATGATAAATTGTGGCATTATACTTAAAATCACGGCAGGAGTCGGTACTGCTGCGTTTACCGACCAAGTTCAAGATTTCTATAGATCCCATGTCAGTATTTTCCTGGTTTTGTTTAACGGAACAAAAAACTTTGGCGGCGTCGGTAAATCGTAGCGCTTCGCGCAACGATTTTACTCACTAATCTTTTTTTACCGAGTGGCTGAAAATATTGGGGGGGGGGGGCTTCCCCCTCCCCCCATACGTGACGGCCATGCGTACAGGTGTTGGAATTACACATGAAAAAGCATTACAAGAAATTAAAAATACATTATTAAGATGTGACGTTGCACTGCCACATTATGAAAAGGTAAAAAAAAAATAATCCCACAAAGAAATAAAGGAAAGCAAGATCATACTCAGTGATGCCTTACCTTAATTTCCATGATTTTAGTGGCATGACGGTGGTTCTGATTAACATTTTCCAACAGGAATGTACCCTTAAAAAAATTGTTGCAATCAGATGCTTGTCTACTGAGGCCAGTGGTAACGATTAGCTACTACTATGCCTCAGAAGGAAAGCATAGGCAGAAAAAAAAGTTACGACGTCTTTAATAAAAAACTAAATTGGTCTAGTAAATGTAAGACAAAACTATCATTCCTCATGCCCTTCTTTTAAAATATTCCGATGCCTGCGTCATAGCTCAAATTCCTCTAAGCAATTGCTCGTTTCCAATGCCCAACGTGAGTTCTATAAAAGCAAAAGCATAAAACAAATTATGGGAGTAGGGGAGGCAGAAGTGTTTACTTAATGAGCTTTTTTTTTGTTTTAGAAAAATTTTCACCAAAAATTCTCGGACAATTCAAATCCGAGCAAGATCAGTGTCCCACAAAACTGTTACCCTTTTTTTCCTTCAAAATCATTTAAATAACTAATCATAGGCAGCGTAATAGCGCTGCCTAAGTAAAGAACGATGTAGGCACTGTATTATTTTTTTTCTCCATACCCGGGCACTTCGTATCGAAGGAGTTGTCATAGAAACTTCGAAAAGGGCTCATTCGATTGTAAATTGGAGTGGCTAGTGCCCTTTTTAATAGTCGAAAGTGATTGGAGGGAAACTAACCCTCCCCCACGCCCATCATTCCCCCAAAAACATCCAATCGAAATTTTGAGATAGCCATTTTATTCAGCGTAGTTGATTTCCAGATATAAAATATGTTTTTGAGGAGGACACTCCCACAACCCTTAGGGCAAGGGTTTTAAGTTATGCCCTGAGGGCATATAAGAACGATGTTGGCACAATGTATTTTTTTTTCCTTTAGAGCAGGGCACTTTATATCGAAGAAGTTGTCGCAGAAACTTCGAAAAGGGCTCATTCAATTGGAAATTGGAGTGGCTTGTGCCCTTTCTAATAGTCAAAAGTGATTGGAAGGCAACTGAAACCTCTTCCACGCCAACCATTCCCGAAACACATCCAATCAAAATTTTGAGATAGCCATTTTGTTCAGCGTAGTTGATTTCCAGATAGAAATTATGTTTTGAGGAGGACATTCCCCCACAGCCTTCAGGGCAAGGGTTGTAAGTTATGCCCTGGGGGCAAATAAGGTTTTTATAGAATGCGTTGTCGTAGAAACTTCAAAAAAGGCTAAATTTGATTGGAAATTCAAAGGGCTAGTTACCTTTTTAATAGTGAAAAGTGATTGAAGGGTAACTAAACCCTCTCTCACGCCCATTTTTCCCCAAACACATCCAATCAAAATTTTGAGATAACCATTTTATTCAACGTAGTTTTAAGTTCTGGAAATTAGGTATTTGAGGATGACAGCCCCCCAACAGCCCTCGGGGCAAGGGTTGTAAGTTTGCCCTGGGGGCATATAAGGTTTTTATAGAACGCGTTGTCGTAAAAACTTCAGAAAGGGCTCATTCGATCGGAAATTGAAATGGCTAGTGCCCTTTTTAATAGTCGAAAGTAATTGGAAGGCAACTAACAACCCTTCCACGCCCACCATTTCCCCAAACACATCCAATCAAAATTTTGAGATAGCCAAGGGTTGTAAGTTATGCCCTGGGGGCAAATAAGGTTTTTATAGAATGCGTTGTCGTAGAAACTTCAAAAAAGGCTAAATTCGATTGGAAATTCAAAGGGCTAGTTCCCTTTTTAATAGTGGAAAGTGATTGAATGGCAACTAACCCCTCTCTCACGCCCATTTTTTCCCCAAACACATCCAATCAAAATTTTGAGATAACCATTTTATTCAACGTAGTTTTGGGTTCTGGAAATTAGGTATTTGAGGATGACAGCCCCCCAACAGCCCTCGGGGCAAGGGTTGTAAGTCATGCCCTGGGGGCATATAAGGTTTTTATAGAACGCGTTGTCGTAGAAACTTCAAAAAGGGCTCATTCGATCGGAAATTGAAATGGCTAGTGCCCTTTTTAATAGTCGAAAGTAATTGGAAGGCAACTAACCCCCCTTCCACGCCCACCATTTCCCCAAACACATCCAATCAAAATTTTGAGATAGCCATTTTGTTCCACGTAGTTTACAGTTCAGGAAATTATACGCTTGAGCAGGACACTCCCCCCCACAGTCTTCAGGGCAAGGGTTATAAGTTATGCCCTGGGGGTATATAAATTTGTATTGAAATCTTTGTCGAAGAAACTTCAAAAAGGGCTCATTCGATTGGAAATGCAAAGGTCTAGTGGCCTTTTTAATAGTCGAAAGTGATTTGAGGGCAACTAACCCTCCTCTTACGCCCACCTCTTCCCCAAACACATCCAATCAAAATTTTTAGATAACCTTTTAGTTCAGCGTAGTTGATTTCCAGATAGAAATTGTGTTTTTGTAGAGGAAACTCCCCCACAGCCCTCAGGGCAAGGGTTGTAAGTCATGCCCTGGGAGCATATAAGGTTTTTATAGAACGCGTTGTCTCATTCGAAAAAGGGCTCATTCGATTGGAAATTAAAATGGCTAGTGCCCTTTTTAATAGTAGAAAGTAATTGGAAGGCAACTAACACCCCTTCCACGCCCACCATTTCCCCAAACACATCCAATCAAAATTTTGAGATAGCCATTTTGTTCCACGCAGTTTAAAGTTCAGGAAATTATACTTTTGAGCAGGACACTCCCCCACAGTCTTCAGGGCAATGGTTATAAGTTATGCCCTGGGGGCATATAAGGTTTTTATTGAAATCTTTGTCGTAGAAACTTGAAAAGGGCGATTCGATTGGAAATTCAAAAGGCTAGTGCCCTTTTTAATGGTCGAAAGTGATTTGAGCGAAAGATCCTTCCATGTCCACCCAAAATATCTGTATATTTCCCAATAACCCTTACTATATATAAACAGTGGGCAAAGTTTGAGGGGAGTCATCCTAAAAGACAAGTTATTAGATTTTTCAACTGAAAAGTTTTTTTTCAACTGAAAGCAGAGAACAACATTAAAACTGAAAACAAACAGAAATTATTAAGTATATGAAAGTAGTTGCACCCTCCTCAATATGTGGTAAACTAAAAAACTACGTTACCACAAATACCTCGCTCTTTCCGTTAAAGTTTGATTTTTTATCCCAATTCTTTAAGAATGACTTTTGAAACACAAGGTCGATTTATTTAGAATAATATGCTTTTTCAAAATCTCTAAAATAAAACTTTAGTGTAAAGAATGAGTTATTGAGGAGGGGGGGGGCAACACCTTCATACACTTAATAATTTATGTTGGTTTTAATGTTGCTCTTTACTTTCATTTGAAAAAACTAGTTGTTTTTTTTTATTTAATTTCTGATGGTTCTTCAAATAATGCTGGAAAATCTTGCTCCCCCTTCACGGAAAATTCCCTTCCCATACAAAAATTCCTAAATAGAAAGATCCTCCCATGTCCCTCCCAAAATATCTGTATATTTCCCAATAACCAATACTATATATAAACAATGGGCAAATTTCATAGCTTGCAGCGCTTCCCTCGGGGATGGGGGGGGGGGGTCAAGTCATCCTGAAAGGCAAAGACATAGTAATCTCAAAATTTTGATCGGACGACTTTGGGGAAAAGGGGGCTTGGGAGCGGGGTAACTTCCCTTACTTGGTCACTTAAAAAGGACACTAGAACTTTTAATTTTAGATCACATGAGCCCTCTCCCGATCATCTAGGATCACCAGTTCGATAAGATCACCCCTGAAAAAAAAAACAATAACGCATCCATGATCTTTCTTCTGGCCAAAAATACAAAATCCCACATTTTAGTAACCTCTATACCTCTACAATAAGATTCTCTGATATGCTGAATCTGATTTTCATTAAGATAAATTGATATTTGGGGGTGTTTTCCCCTTTTTGAAAAATTGGACGAGCTCATGTTCGTAACTTTTGATGGGTAACATCAAACTTGATGAATTTATATATTTTGAATAAGAATTAAAATTCGATTCTTTTGATGTATCTATTGCTATCAAGACTCTGTTTCTAAGAGTTCCAGTTGCTATTGAGTCGCGTCGCTCCTTACTTACAGTTTGTTACCACGAACTGCTGGAAACATGGCAAATTTGAAAATAACAACACTGCTTGGTTAATAAAACAGATTACACAGTTGGTTTTAAGCAGAAACAGCTTGTCTTGAGGCCGCCTTTAAGGAACCCTATCATCTACCTCTTAAAGGGATTTTTCTTATGACACATTTTGAAAGAGTTAAGAGGGTAACCGACTACAGCAGCTCATTCGATTGTAAATAATAATTTCTAGTACCCTTTTTGAGAGTCAAAAGTGATCGTAGGGCAACTCCCCCCCCCCCCCCGAGGCCCCTTTTTTGTCAAATGCATCTGATCAGAATTTTGAGATGACCACTTTGTTCAAAACGGTTTAAAGATCAAATAAAAAAAACTCAGGGATAAACAAAACCCCCCTCCCAGAGCTCGGGGGAAGTATTGTAAGTTACGCCCCGGGGGAAGATAAGCTTTTATGTAAGGGACGGTCGTATAAACATCAGAGGTGGATCATTTGCTTGGAAATTAAAAATTCTATTTATCTTCTTCGGGGTCAGCATAACCCCTCCCCCCCTGTTACCCCGGGGAAGAGTTGTGACTTATGCCCCGGGGCACATAAGGTTTTACGGAAAAGGTGGTCGTATAAACTTCGAAGAGGACTTAATGATTAAAAAAAATTGAAAGTTCTAGATCCCTTTTTAAGAGTCAAGTGATCCGATGGCAACTAACCTCCTCCCACCAAACTCAAGGCCATAAGACTCCAAATTTTTCCCCAGAGGCACTTCGTGATGGTCATATAAACTTCGGAGGGCCTCGTTTGATTGGAATTTGGAAGTTATACTGCCCTTTTTAGGAGTTAAAAGTGATCGGAGGGTAAATAGCCCCCACGTCCTTTTTTCCCCAAATTCATCCGATAAAATTTTTAATTTAGTTGAAGGATTAGATAACAAAAACTCCGGGGTGGGCACAACCCCCCACCAGGGCCCGGGTGAAGAGATTGTAAGTACCCTGGGGGCATAAATGGTATTAATGGAATGGCTGCTCGCAATAACTCCGGAGGGTGTTCATTTGATTAGAAATTGAAAGTTCTAGTTCATTTTTAAGAGTCAAAAGAGATCGGAGGTAAACTAGGCCTCCGCCTTTTCTTTCCCAAACCATCCAATAAGAATTTCGAGATAGGCGTGCTATTGAAAATATTTCAAACATCAGCTAACAAAAACTCCAGAGTCGACACAACACCCCAGAGCCCAGTGGCAAATGTTTTAAGTTATGCCCCGCGGGCATATAAGTTTTTTTTGTAAGGGGTGGTCGCATAAAGTCCAGGAATAAGATAAGATAAATATTATTTTCCGAAGGCTAGCACAAGCTCCAATAGAGCCAAATTCGCTTCATATGTCGAAAAGAAACAGAAAAAGCAAAACAAAGATATTTTTGTTTGAGATTTTTATTATACAGCATTGGAAGTTCCGATTAGACCAGGTAACCCCCCCCCCTAAAATTCACCTTACGGGCGCCCATGAAGGATTGTTCAAGACAAACAGTTTTTCAATAAATTCAAATGACGCAGTAAGCTTTAGACTTTTACAGTTGGGGGAGGGGGTTGAAAAACTCTTACTTGTATTAATTGTTGTTCCATTTGAATCCATTTGTTCCAAGTTCCATTTGAATATTCAATTTAAGTTTAAATGTTTTCAATATTTATATATTCATTTTGTATTAGTGCCTGTTGTATGTTTGTTTCCTATGATTATTTATTTAATTTCTGTTCGCTTTTTTTTGTTTTTCTGTTCTGCTCCTTACTTTCAGTTGAATAAACGCATTTTTTTAAATTTAATTTTTTTTTAAAACCTTTAAATATGCTGAAATATCCAGAGATCCTATAATATGTATAAAAGCATAATTAGAGAAAAGTTCGCCGAGTTTACATTCCTTTCCACTTTTGAACTATTGAGAGAGTTCACACTGATACAAAAATCACTTTCACAGTGTAGTGTCAACAGGTCATCAAGTCATTTTTTATTCATCGTAGACCTAAGAACAGTTTTCCCCGATTCCAGCTTGCTAAATATTCTTTTTAAATATTCTAATATTCATTCAGATGCATCCTTTCTGTCCCACATCTCCTAATGACGGGCTTGTACACATCATTTTAAAGAAGTCCATAACAAAATTTGGGTCACTACATATCGTAAAAAATAGAAATGTCATGCCTGAAAATATTAATTTTAATGCGGGATCTCCACTCGCTATGGGGTCATCAGGTAGTAGCAGGGCTTTAGGAATTGGTGAGGCAGTTATCGTCACAAGAATACTTTGACTGACAAAAGCTGTGGTAACTGAAATGCTGACATTTCGCTTTTGCTTCTTTGACGTCGTGAATCAGTTTTTAAAGAACGGCACTATGACATAGTTCGGTGCTTCTTCCAGATCGTTATGAAGACGACGAACGTGTTCTTTGAAATAGTCTTTATTTTTTTAGCGTCCTCTTTCGCAGCATTTGACGGTTATATGGTCGGGTCTAGCAGGGACGGACCCAGGATTTTCTTTAGGGGGGGGGGATGGAAGTGCAAAATAAGTTGATCCGATAAACTTGCATTAGGGACAAGTTTATTTAACACAAACTTGTGTTAATTAAGAAAATTACACTACTTTAGACTACGTAAGGAGGGGTCACGCACCCCCTCGCCCCTCGCTGGATCCGCCACTGGGGTCTGGTTACAGAAACATTACGCCTCTTATTCACACATGACATTTCAAAGCAACAACTACCAGAACAACCACCATTGAAGCTAATTTCACAAGACCACGAGTACGTCACTAAAAAAAATATCTAACGATGCACTAAATTATATTTATTCTTTTCCAATACTCTCCTAGTTACGCTGTTCAAACTGGCCGATTTTCTGACAAAAGTACAGTCTAATAAAATAGATTATTTTTCTTGTTTCTCAAGACACTGAACACCTAACTTGGATAAGATTAAGGTATGGTAACTGCAACTTGTAAGAAGCTTCGAAAAGGGAGAGGAGATGGAAATGGACAATACTTGAATCGAATGGTAAAAATTCAAACCAAATAGGAGAAAAATTCGCATCCATAGCGTAACAACATTAATTAAAGCTTAATTGTTTAATAGGTTAAAGTTTTTGCATAAAATGCAAGATCTTACTTTTTTCGAGATTTTCTTTCGGAATATAGCATTTTGAATTATCTGTCATTTTATCAATTCTTTACCATTCTCCCTTAAATTTCGCAGTTGGTTTTCCGACTTCCCAGTTAATTCTTATTCTAGGACGCCGACAAAAGTTTCAATTCAGAACCAACGATTATAACTAAGAAATTTTCCAAGAACCAAATAATTGAAAATATATTTTTGAGCTGTTGGAGCTAAAAAAGTTTTGCCAATGCTTCAAGCGGACGGACCGAATCGGTTCCTCAAGGACTATTGACCGGCATTAAACAAATTATATCTTTCTTTAATTCAAAATTTAACTTTCTTGACATGGGCAAAATTTCCAATACCACAACTTGGAAAGCTGTAATAGGTAAGCTCTGATGTCATTAGCTATGAGCGAACTAAAAATTTTGAGGAGAAATTTCAATCCCCCTTCCTCCATGCCTGTTTCTATACTTATCTAAAGGATAGTGGAGAGTTAAACAAATTAAGCATTAAAATGTGGTTATTTTAGGCTCCTACCAGCAAGGGATTTCTGCGTTGTCATTGTTACAGTAGCCCACACAGACAGTACTTCCGGATTGAAGCTTGGCAGAGATGTTGTTTTATGCTTCATTTTTGCATACTGTAGACAGACATAGAATATGAATGATAAAAGGACACACTTTATTAATAGGAATATCAGTAAGGAAAGTCTGAAGTTCAATTGCTTGATCTAATTCCTGAAGATCTACGGCCTGATGAAGATCGAGTAATCCTTCAAAATATCGGCAAAGAAAAAACAAATCTGAGTCTGAATTTTACATCAGAGCTATTTATTACAATCATGGATAGTTTTCTAATTTTATTTTCGAAACAAGTAATTTATTAACAAACAAACAGAATATAAGTGATTTATAACAAATTATTGGAGAATTTCGAACTCTAAAGAAATTAAATAAAATATTTGGTATTTTCCCATTATATGGGCCTTTCTAAAAAGTCAAGTTTGGTTAATGCTAATGAAATAAAACAAAATAGGATGAATATATACTAGTTTATTAACAAATTTGGGCTATATATTTGCACATTAGGAATGGGGGTGGGTGGTAAAGCAGTGCATATATTAAATACGCAACCTAACCAAGGTGTCAATTTACGACACCTCCAATATTGTCCAATATGCTTCCCATGCAAGCTTAAAGTCATGGTGTGTCCATTTTCACACTCTTTTGTCTTGGGCAATAGCCCCTTATCCTATAAAAATTCAACTGCCTCTCTTTCTGCCTTTAGGAAATCCCAAACTGTAATTTTAACATTCATATTAGATCACCCATTACACTCAATTCCATTCTAACAACTGTAAACATTCTCTATGCCTCATGTCCCTGTAAATGTATCATTCTCTTTGCCTTAATGTCCCTCTCATTTTATGCTAAAAATTGAAATAGCTGTATCATTACCTAGTTAATTATATGTTGTCATTTGCTTTTAACAACATATTCAAATCGGTGAGAAAAATGTCTTTCATAGCTCACTTTTTAACGTTTACCCACAAACATTTCGTGGTTCTCTTGCTATTCAGACTAAATCTGTACTGTTATAAAAAATATGCATATTTAGTTACTTGGTTACTATTTAGTGTTCTCTATTTGTAAAGTGACCAAACGAGAAAAACAGTAATTTTTTAGAGACACCATTAGTTACATTTGGAAAAGGAGGAGGGAGTCGATCCAATGGATTCTATTTACCGGTTCTTCATTACTACCGACTGAAATAGATATAAATTTGGACTAAAAATCACACAGCAATTTTATGAACTCGCCCTTTTAATAACTAAATGAAGATAGCAACCTCGTTTGTAAAATTTTTACTTCGTATCGATATTTTTTGGGCCCTTCTTTTTCTTATCGTAGCACAATGCTAGCTAGATAGCACTGGAATTCCTCTTTTTCATGATGCTTTGGACTTGGTAATGTACCCTGTACACAGAGCCTCATAAAACCCTATTAAAGAAAAGATTTAATCAGAAAGCGTTTCCGGCGGTAGTATAATTTGTATGTATTGTCCTAACTATGGAAGTTAATTTTGTTTAGTTTGTCAAGATCATGGTAAAGTTTCTAAATGGGCATTTCTTAGATATATTTTTCTACTATCAGTGAGCTTGTGTTAAATGTTATTAGTACGCTTGAAACCCAGATAAATAATGTAGGTTATTGTGTTTTCTAGTAGCCTAGAGGATTTACCAAGACAAGTCTTTTAAATTTTCTTAGCTCAATTTGTAGGCTACTGATTGTACATAATTCACTGTTTTACCAATCCTTCCAGCAAATCACTATGAAACTTAGAGTCTAGCCTAAAGCTAGAAACTTTGAAGTTTAATTCACAAGTTATCATAGCCTAATGTCAGCTAACTTAGCCTTGGCTGATTAGCCAGTAGAAATAATGGGATATAAGCCTAAAATTGGGGCTGTTGAGGAGGAAACATGTTATGAAAACAATTTTCACTTCAAAATTGCTAGCCTATGTAGAATGGTAAAATTCTACTTTATCTACTTTTGGCTGTCTTGGAAAGGGATTAGGTTAGGAGAATAAAACTTTCAGGGATGGGTCTACAGGCTAAAGCATTGGCTATCCTGGGAAGGTATTTTAAAGCACCTACCTCCACTCCTTCCCTGAGGGTTTTGACCTTTAAGAATCTGTGTTTTAAAAGTAAAACCTTACAAAATAGGATAAACTTTGGTAAAGTTCTACCAAATCATATTAGGCTATTGAGTTAGGAATAAAGTGAATGCACCATTTGATGCCTTCTTTATGCTGATTATGAATATAATAATCATTTCTATCGGAAATGAATTTCAGCCCCCCCCCCCCTATATATACCTAACCCTGAATTGGCATAGGCCTATATAGGGGGGGGGGCTGAAATTTATTTCTGATAGAAATGATTATTATATTCATAATCAGCATAAAAAGGCATTGAATGGTGTATTCACTTCAGTCCTAACTCAATAATATGATTTGGTAGAACTTTACCTAAACTTCTAGCCCACTTAGGCTATATCTACTTTTGGCTATCTTGGAAAGGGGTTAGATTAGGAGAACAAAACTTTCAGGGATAGGTTGGTAGATATTCATCAAATCAAATTATTGAGTAACAACTAAAGTGAATATACCATTTGATGCCTTTTTTATGCTAATTACAAATATAACAATCATTTCTATTGGAAATGAATTTTAGCCCCCCCCC
>JAQQPU010015004.1:0-14287 GCA_029168905.1 Artemia sp. Kazakhstan ARC1039
CTACTGTAGAGGCTCCAAGCTCCTATCTGAAAAAATATGGAATTTTGTATTTTTGCCTGAAGAAAGATCATGGATGTTTTTTTTTTTTTTTTTTTTCAGGGGTGATCGTGTAAAACCAATGGTCCTATAGCATTGAGAGAGGGCTTATTTGAAAGGAAATTAAAATTTCCAGTGCCCTTTTTTAATGGTCCAAAAAATTGGAGGGCAACTAGCTCCCCTCCCAGGTCTTTTTTTTTCCAAAATTGTTCGATCAAAATTTTGAGATAGCAATTTTGCTCAGCATAGTTGAAAGGTCCCAAAACTAAGCCTTTGAAGGTAACCTGGGAAATACACAGACATTTTTTTTTTTGGGGGGGGGGGGAGATTTTGTGCTTGGGAGACATTTCAGCGATTTTCAGCGAGGATGGTTTTGTCCGGAAGGAAATTTAGGGGGTGTATTTTTCGTGGGAGGAACCTTCCAAGGAGGAGTTTCCCGTGAGGGGAGGAATTTTTCATAGAGGGCGAGCCAGATTCACTGGCATTATTTGAAAAACGATCAGAAATTAAATAAAAAAAACTAGCTTTTCATCTGAAAGTTAGGAGCAACATTAAAACTCAAAACAAACAGAAATTACTCCGTATATGAAGGGGTTGCCCACTCCTCAATACCTTGCTTTTTACGCTAAAATGTGACTGTTTGTCCCATTTTTTTAAGAACGACTCCTGAAACACAAGTGACGTTTAGTTTGAATGGGAAGCTTGTTATAAGTGCTAAAAACTTTAGGGTAAAGATCAAGGTACTGAGGAGGGGATAATCCCTTCATATACAGAATAATTTCTGTTCGTTTTGAATTTTAATGTTGCTCCTAGCTCTCATTTGAAAAAACTTGTTTTATTGTTATTTAATTTTCATCAAGATTGGCCCTTTTTCTGAGGGAGTTTAATTCGTATTTCTAAAATTATAACAATATTTCATATGCTAATATCAATAATGAGGGACAACTTTCAAATTAACACATTTTGGATCAACATGAAAAATATGTTTTGTTGCTGCATACATTTTAGTAAAAACTTCGTTTTTTCGAGTTTCAGTTTTTCGACAAGAGTGGCTCCTTGTTTATAGTTCGTTGCTACGAGGTGTTTGATCCAAGCCTCCTTTAAATGTCAAGGAGGCTATCACTTCCTCCTTCAACCTCCTATTTTCTACAGCCAAGTTTAATATTCGCATAACAATGCTTTGATAAGGGTATTCTCCCGTGAAAAAACATACCCCTCCAAATGTTTATTGGAAGGGGGCGTATGAGTTATCAGAAATTAATAATAGGGTTGCCACTTCCAAAGTTTTCAAGGCTAGTTTTCACGGGCTTCAATTGCATTGTTAATCCCCCGCTACCTTTTTTACAATCCATCATGTGAATATAATTTTTTATGTTCCGTAGAAAAAGATTGTTTACAATAAGAGAGGCGCTATCATCCTGCAGAGGCCATATTCCGGGTTTTGTCTAAAACATTCTCGAGAATCAAGGGAGATTAATTTCCACTGCCGCCAAACCTCCTTCTACATTTATCCGAAGTTTCGGGGAGAGTCAAAAAATTTGGATATAAAAACGCACGTTTTGAGGTTCAAGCACGCTCCTCTCACTTGCGCAAAGTTCCACCGGCCCTCCTCCATAATTGCACATTTGTAATTATTACGGTAGATGCAATCACGGTAGTACATGAATCTGTGAAATAAATCAATTTAGGTAATTGGAGCTTAAAGCAGCGTTCACAAGCATGTCTAGCTAGAATCCCATGTCTAGACACGTGTCTAGCCAGAATCCAATGTCTAGGCAACGACCGTTCACAAGTAAAATTCGGCGCTTAGCTAGACACGCTAGACAAGGCGCTTGGCTAGACATTGAGTTCTAGACTCTAGAACTCAATGTCTAGGATTTTCGATTACAGCCAATCAGAATGTGTCAAGATCCTCTATTTTCATCATTTTTGTTTACATTTGTAAACTGAAATTTAATATTTGTTTTCTCATTAATTGTTTTTTTCATTTTAGGCAAATATGCAACACCAGACATAATAATGAAGCACACTAAGGCAATTGTTTTGCTTATCTCATCCATTAGCTTGTGACAGTAAAAATAGGGATTATAATATTTGAAAGTTTTGCCCACATAAGCTCTGTTGATTGGCTAGAAATGACAATTTGAAACTAAATTTGTAGTTTTAGCTAAGCACCGAATTTTACATGTGAACGGTCGTTGCCTAGACATTGGGTTCTGGCTAGACATGTGTCTAGACATGGGATCCTAGCTAGACACGCCTGTGAACGCCGCTTAAAAGGATCGTCTATATGAAATGTTTAGTCTGAATTGGCTTCGTGCACCTTTAGGGACGAATGTACAACGGCGTGGTATTGCTTCCTATTTTGATCGCGTTGCGAGTGGACATGAGTAACAAAACAACGTGTTTGTGAAATCAGAAGTGCTTGAAGACATGTTTAATGGTTCTTTTACGTAATTTGTCTTACAGAGAAAAGGTCCAAAGCTGGTTAAGGACTAATGCTGTGACGTTGGCATATTCATCACCTAAGACATTTGAACGGTCACCAAGTGGATCACTGTCAGAAGGGGAAATAATCGAGACAGTGCCCGAAGTGTCGACTGAAAGGAGAAATGAGTAAGTGTTTCCTGTAATAGTAGTCTATAGTTTTATTGCCATACTTCTCGGTACTTATCGGTTATTGGAAACACATTCAAGAATTACGCTTAGGTTACATCTCAGAAACAGGGACGGATCCAGGACTTTTCTTAGGGGGAGGGGGGGGGGCAAAATAGGTTGATCCGATAAACATGCGTTAGGAGGAAGTTTAATTAACGCGAACTTGCGTTAATTAAGTAAATTAAACTACTTTAGACGACGTTAGGGGGGTGCACCCCCCTTGCCCCCTGGATCCGCCACTGCTCAGAAAACTTGTTTCGTAGCTACAAAAACAAGTGATGGATGATGCAATGCAATGGAACTAGAATTTTATAATTTGGGCTATATATTTGCACATTAGGGGCAGGGGGGGGTAGGTTGGGTTGGGTTAGGTTTCTATAATTTTGTTTCTAAAGAATTATTTTATTATCTTGTTTTGTTATTTTTCATTGCTGTTATTTTTATTTTTCATTTGCAATTTTGTCAGAATTGCCCTTCCTCTTTCAACCCTGGGCTCTCAAATCTAGTCCAAAGAGTCAATCAATCAATCAA
Source organism: Artemia sp. Kazakhstan ARC1039 (assembly GCA_029168905.1). Lineage (NCBI taxonomy): Eukaryota > Metazoa > Arthropoda > Branchiopoda > Anostraca > Artemiidae > Artemia > Artemia sp. Kazakhstan ARC1039. The sequence continues at coordinate 3,226 of JAQQPU010015004.1, forward strand.
TCAATCAATTTATTAATACTAAAAGAAAAACTATTACAAACATAAAGCGTTTACTAAGCCCAAGAAGCTTTGCTTGTAATGGGCCACAAAAACAAAATAAAACACTTTTATAAAACACATACAATAAAAAAAAAAAAAAACTGGAACAAGACAAGGAAACAGATAGGATATTTAACAGATAAGAGATTTAGAAGGAGATTTGACGTATAACTAAAAATGATTTTAAAAGAAGAGAAGAGAGACATATAAATTTGGAAAGAATAAAAAAAGAGAAAAATTACTAAACTGGAAAGAGCTGACGAGAAACTGCCTTTTCAGAAAGAAATAGAGGGACATCGAGAGGGATGGAGTTCCATAATAGAGTTGATTGATAAACAGGAAAACTGTCAACTGCTGTTGATGATCGTTTCGGTAAAATAAATGTGCGAAAAGAACTACGTAAAGAAGAAGAATACCTACCTGAGCCTGTCCGTGAGAAAAACTGCTACAGAGGCGGTGGAAGTGTACCTAGAAAAGCAGAATGTGCTAAATAAAGATTGCTTTTACCCATAATACGATCCAGCGGAGCTATTGTAGTATTATTATAAAGATCAGAGGAAGGGTAAAGCCGAGGGAGAAGAAAAGTAGCCTTCACTGCCCTATTTTGGGCTCTTTGAAGTGAGCAGAGAAGAGATGTATTAGTACTAAACCAGACAGAGCAGCAATAAGGAAGGTAAGGAAAAATAAAAGTATTATAAAAAAAGCATAACATCTGGGGGAAGAAATGAGTTAACCCGGTGCAACAGGCCAGTCACCATGGCACAATTTGGCTTTTCTTGTGAATAAATCTATCTATCGATCATTGAGGACTGGTGGAGGCTGAGGGAACGGCTGTGAGTAATATGGAGTTTAAAAGAAAGAAAATAGTCAAGATGCACACCAAGAAATTTCACCATAGTAGCTTTTGGGAAAATATCGTTCCCATAAGTTTGGATTATTGGCTCCTGTATGTCTCTCGTACGATAAGAGGTCCTGAAATGTACAATGGCACTCTTCCGGCTGTTGAGAGCCTTACCGTTTGACCAGCACCAAGCCTTTACTTTATCAAGAAGGACTTGAGCTACAGAAGTGGCAGATGATAGGTCCACTGCAGTAATTAAAAGTTAGTGTCATCAGTAAAAAGAATAGGGTGAACATAGGGATGAAGACCATCAACAAGATCATTAATCTAAATCAAAAATTGGTCCTCAAGTGGTCCAAGCACAGAGCCCTGTGGGACACCTTTCAATATAGGGAAAGAAGAGGAAGAAGTACCATTAACCGAAACATGCTGAGATATCCCTGAGAGGTAAGACCTTGGCCATTATAGTGGGACTCCATGCATTCCAAATAAATATAGTTTAGGCAAAAGAACAGAGTGGTTGACCATATCAAATGCCTTTGAAAAGTCAAGAAATAGACCCATAACACACAAGCCCTTGTCCAGATTAACACGCAAAAACTCCTGATGCAAAGTGCATACAAGGTAAAGAAAGTGGGACGAAAACCATACTGATGGTTAGTTACGAGAGAACTTCCTGCAGTCGTATTAGTACTAATTACAAATGAAGAGAGTCTATGAGACACTACTTTTTCAACAACCTTAGAGGTGACGGGATGAAGAGAAATAGGTCTGTAGTTTGAAATTAGAGATGAATCACCTTTTTATGCAAGGGTACAACATTAGCAACTTTAAATAAATGAGGGAAAACATCAGAAGAAAGAGAGAGGTTAGCTATGTGTGAAATGGGGTTAGAAACAAACTGACCAATTTTTTTTAAGGACATTGTTACTCAAACCAAAACTATCAACTAAACGGCTGCCTGAACGCTGAGAAATACTACAAGAAATCTCAGTCTCACTGCATGGGGAAAGGAAAAAAGACTTTTCTGCTAAGGGAACACTACTTACTGTACTCTGGGGTGGAATGAGAGCTACAGGAAGTGTGGTGAAATACGCTAGCTTGGGAAGATTGTAAAATAACCTTTGATTGGATGAAAGTGATGGCATGATACCACTTTTAACTAATCGAAGGCCTTTTCCACTCACTTAAAGTTATTGAAAGGGAAAGCGGTATTTTATGCTCTTAGTCAAAGCGTCATTGACAGCGTCGTTGAAAACCACTTTTTGTCTTGGAAAATCTGAATTTTGCCATCCTTCTGGTTCGAATTAGGCGCTTCTGGTCCAGTTTTAAATACACGCCATATATGTAAGTGTGCATTGATTTGTCATTGCGCACACGCAATGACAAATGTTTAGCGCATTGCGACGAACTTATGAGACCTATTGCTCTGACGGCTTAGGAACCTTCCCGAACTAGCGTGCTTTGATGTTGTATCATTTCTGGAGAAACTTTCCGCTACTGTTCGTTATATATATTTCTGCTGTGCTTGGGTGTTACACAAATAAGACTCGTGGGCCACGTTCGCCACTCTGAAAATGCGATATTTTGTTGTTTACCGAGAAAGATAGTCTTGAAGCGTGTTTGATTTTATTTACTCTTTTTGTCAGAGGTAATTGTATTGAATGATTGTCAGAGACTATGAAAAGTTGGCTTATTCCAACGGAAATTTAAAGTTCTAGTACTCTGTTTAAACAACAAATGATGTTTCTTCCACTTTCTGCCGAAAAACAACAATTTTGTCCCAAATAGGGCCAAAATGCTTTCGAGCGAGAAATTTTTATCACCAATAGACTTCCAAGTATTTAAACAAACTTCCAGTTTTCAAAACTGTATTGTGCAGGGTTGCCACCACGGTCAGCTCCTAAGGTGTTAAAATTGCCCAAATTTGCGTGCTACATAACAATTCTCGGTGCTAAAGTCAACATTTTTTTTTGAATCACGGAAATCGGGCTGGCAGCGGTGCATCAACGCCCAAGGGAACTATTTTGAAGAATTTTGAGGTGTTATTAAAATCGGATGAACAAATTCCTCTTTATAGAGTAAGTCTCATTACTTTTTGGATGCACCTTGTAGAACCCCTGTGTAGAGGTTTCAAGCACTGTACAAAAATGTGATTTGTTTTTCTTTTCTTCGTAGATAATTTCGGAGACCATTCTGCCTTTCCATGACGATAAATAAAAATTGAAATAGGGATAAAAATCTTTTTAATAGACAGTATTTCACAAACAGTGAGGGAAATTCACAAAAAATACCAGAAATTTCGGTCACATATGCAGTGACCATCATCAGTAGTAAAACTGGTCGTACTAAAACATTAGTAGTAAAACTCAGTAGTACTACTGATGACGGTCACTGCATATGTGACCGAAATATCTAGTATTTTTTGTTAATTTATATCACTATTTGTGAAGCACTGTCTATTAAAAGGATTTTATCCCTATTTGAAATTTTATTTATCTTCTCTTTGTGTAGGAAGATCATAAATGCGTTCTTTTTTCAAGATTTATCGTTTCGAAGCAAGGGTCCTGAAAAATTGGGAGATGGCTCTGTCAAACGGAAATTAAAAGTTCTAGTGCCCTTGCAAACTCCCACAGCAAAGTGATGTTTGCTGACCATTTGTGGCACCAAATTATAATTTTAAGTCAAAGAGGCCCAAGTTGTTCTCTATTCGAAATTCTGAGATAGCCAACTGATTTAAAATTATTGAACAAACTGTATGTTCTATAATCTCTCAAAAACTATACATCCTAGTTTCAGAGACAGTAATACCGCAAGGTGGCTCATTCGTTCCTAAAGGACCACGTAATCCGTATAAAATGAAGGCTAATATAGATACTTCTTTTAAAGCATCATTTAACCAAGTTAATTCACTTGATGCTTAATAAAATTATGTAAAGTGATGCGTAATTTCTCTACAACTAGGGATGATGGGTCTTTGTGTAAATGGGGAGAGGAGTGCCTGATGCCTCAAGAAGTCTAGTTTATATCTAAATTTTATAACTTTCCGTGACCATTAAGGTTGATATAGGAGAGGGTATGGGCGAGGAAGAGGTATAAATTAATCTTTAATCTTCCTTCATTCTCCCTTCTTATTGCAGAAAAAAGTTATCTCCCTAACATAAAAGATTACACTCATATGCTCATCGTTACACTATGCAGAGAGCTGAAATGCATCTTGAGTTTTATCAGGGATTTTCTCAGTAGGAGAGAGGAAAGTGTTGCCGGGAGAATTTCTTTTATCGATTTTTTTTATCGATGTTTTAACTGGGAATATTCGGTTTGGAGCTTTTATATATAGACCTATTTATTAAATATTTACGTGGAACGAACTGTTGAAGGTGAGACTCCGTCCTTATAATAAAAACCAAGGCTTTAAAAGAGGTTTTGATAGCAATATATCATCAAAAGAATAAACGTTTTACGGTAATTCCAAAATCCTTTACGTTTTCTCAGTCACCCAACAAAACCTACTAACCTCAGAAAATTTACTCCATTTATGAAAAAAAGAGGAAACACTTCCGTAACTATCGCTTTCATTCGGGAATTGACCTCAGTTTCAAATTCATCCTAGCTAATGTTCTACGATTTTTTTTTCTTTCAAATGCACTCGATGGCTTTAGTCACTGGTCAAACAGTTTGTGGTAACGAACTGTAAGTAAGGAGCGACCCGGCTCAATAGTAACCCAAACTAAAAAAAACGGAATTTTGATGCCAATAGATCTATCAAAAGAATTAGTTTCTTATGCTGATTCCATTTATATAAGTTTATATAAGTCTTACCCATCAAAAGCTAAGAAAGTTTATCTGATTTTCGAAGAGAGGGAGAAAGACTCCATAAAAGTCATAAAATTTTAATGAAATCCCATCATCAGATTCAGCGTATCAAAAAACCCTACTGTCAATATTTCAAGCTCCTATCTGCGAAAATGTGGAATTTTGTAATTTTTGCCAGAAGAAAGATCACAGACATGATCAGAAATTTTCAGAAGAATTTTTTTTTCAGGGGTGATTTATCGAACCTTTGGGTCTAGAACGTCGGGAGAGGTCTCATTCTAACGGAAATTAAAAGTTCTAGTGCCCTTTTTAAGTGACCGAAAAAATTGGAGGGTAACTAGGCCCCCTCCCATGCTACTGTTTTCCCAAAGCCTTTAATCAAAATTTGGAGATGCTATTTTGTTCAGCATAGTTGAAAGGCCCAATAACTATGTCTTTTGAGTAACATGACCTTCCGCAGCCCCTGCGGAAAGATTTTTAAGTTATAAAAATTGTCCATTGTTTACGTATAGTATTTGTTATTGGGAAGTACTCATACATTTTTCGGGTGGGGAGGAGGGGAGGAATTTTCCGATGCCTGGAATTTTGCACGGGGAGAATTTTCCATGGAGAGGAAAGTTTCCAGGGGGTAAACTTTTCAGACAAAATTTTACGGGGAATTTGCCAGAATTCCTATACAAAATTTCTTTATATGTCTTGCTTTCTCTTTACCGACTCGATTTTACGGTGGAGATGTTAATGGTAATTGTCCAGGGTAAATTTTTGCCAGGATTGGATTGTCCAGAAGATATTTCACTGGGGAGGGGGATTTTTCCGTGGAGGTGGAGCCAGATATCCTGGCGTTATTTAAAAAACGATCAGAAATTAAATAAAAAAACATTTTTTTTCAATTGAAAGTAAGGAGCAACATTAAAACTTAAAAAGAACAGAAATTATTATGTATATGAAGAGGGGGGTTGCCCCCTCCTCAACACCTCACTCTTTACGCTAATTTTATACTGAGGGAATTTGCCAGAATTCCTATACAAAATGTCTTAGTAGCCTATGTCTTGCTTTCTCTTTACCGATTCGATTTTACGCGTGGAGATGTTAAGGGTAATTGTCCGGGATAACTTTTTGCCAGGATTGAATTGTCCAGAGGATATATCCGTGGGGAGAGGGATTTTTCCTTGGAGGTGGAGCCATATATCCTGGGGTTATTTAAAAACGATCGGATATTAAATAAAAAACAAGTTTTTTCAACTGAAAGTAAGGAGTAACATTAAAACTTAAAACGAACAGAAATTATTATGTAGGGCCTACATGCGGGGGGTATCCCCTCCTCAACATCTTGCTCTTTACGATAAAGTTTAAATTTTGTCCATGTTCTTTAAAAACGACTCCTAAAACACAAGGTTCGTTTAATTAGAACAATAAGTAGTTTTTTTCTAAAGTGCCAAAAAACTTAAGCTTGAAGAGCGAGATGTTGAGGAGGGGGCACCCCCCCCCCCTCTATACACATAATAATTTCTGGTCTTTTTAAGTTTTAATATTGCTCCTTACTCTCAGTTGAAAAACTTTTTTTTTAATTTAATTACTATACAGAAGTAATTAAGTGACAGGGAAATCGTGTCAATCCCCTGATAAATTTTTACGTTTCCAATCTCGGACACTACCAATCAATTTTTAAGCGTTGATATGTACAACATAAAAGCAAGCAGTTGGTTTTTATGAGGGTGGTAACCCCAATCATATATTGGACAGGCCTGGGCATTATTTGAGAAAAAACAAAACAAGTATTTTCAAATGTAATCAAGAAACGACATTAAAGCTTAAAACAAACAAAACAAACTAAAAAAAAGTTTTGATAGCAATATGTACTTAAAAGAATTAGCGTTTTACGATGATTTCAAAGATATAAAACCTGTTAAGTTTAAAGTCTCCAAACTGAAGTTACAAGCCAGAGAAAATTTGTTTAATTTAGGAAAAAACAGGAAACACTTTCGCAATCATTTTCTTTCGTTCGCGAATTAACCTCAGTCTCAAATTAATCCTAGCCAATATTCTGCGATTTTTTTTTTTTCAAATGCACTCTATTGCTTTAGTCGATTATGTTCATCTAAGAAATTAAGTGCCAGAGAAATTGTGTTAATCCTCAGCAAATTTTTTACGCTTTCAATCTTGGACACTGCCAATCAATTTATAAGTACTAAATGCATTGCAACAGCAAGCAGTAGCTGTTTATGAGGGTGGTAACTCTATCTTATCTTGGATAGACCTGGATATGATTGAAAAACAAACCAAAATCAAACAACTGCAAAAATAAGTTTCTTCTCAAATAAAATCGAGGAACGACGTTAAAACTTAAAATGAGCAGGAATTATTCTCTATGGGCTCCCCCTAATCAACCCTCATTTTTTTTCGCTAATATTTTTTTTCAGGAGCCTTCAGAAACCAACTTTCCACTGAGTTTCGGAATATTTTTAAAGCACTATAAAATTGTTGCGTAAAGAGCGGGGTGCTGTTGCGTACAGAACGGGGTGCTGTCGCATAAAGAACTGTTGCGTAAAGAGAGAGGAGGGTGCACTCTCCCTCATATATAGAATAATTTCTATTCGTTTTAATTTTTAATGCCGTTTTTTAATTTGTTTGTTTGTTTTTGTCTTTTTTTTCGGACAAGGATCATTCTTTTTAATGAGTGGACAACTTGAGGCTGGTTTGTGACCTTTGGAGCATGAAATGTTCTCTAAAGCTCGGAAGGAGAAAGGTTAAATTTATATTTGCGAAAAGACAATTAATATAATTATTTTTTTAATTTGAATAACGTTTTCGAAAAAAAGTTTTTTTTTTATCAAAAGTAAGGAGCTTCATTAAACCAAAGACGAGCACAAATAGTGTCAAATAATTTCAAACTTAAAACGAACGTAAATTGCTATCAATGGATAATTCAGACCCAAAATGAACTGATATTACAATGAATAATCAATGATAAAAAAAAGTAGGAATTACTACAAACAGGAGTGGGGTTATCTCTCCCCAAGTCTTCTAAATGGGCGGAGTGTCATTTGCGCAAAAAAAAAAAAACAATTTTAGTTTGAGCAGCGTGTTTTTAATTGTCATAACGTCATAAAAAAAAATCAACAAGAATTCTGAAAAAGAAGTAATGGAATTAGACTGGCTGTTTGATATGTAAAATTTCAAAAGCAAAGTTTTTTTTGCCAAAGTAAAGAGAGAAATTGTAAATCAAAACGAACAAAGTCATTCCATCGTCGATTATGTAATAAATATCTTCAAAACCAGGTAAAATCAACTGATTCGTAATGTTTTCCAGTACCTGCAGAATTCTAAAAGCAAGCGCTTTATTGAAAAGACAAAACCGATCCATACAGACAGTGTGTTTTCTTTGAAGCAGATAATACTGTGACTAGCCTGCAGAAAACAAAGACTAATTTATAATTTCAGCGACCATGATATTGATAACATTTAGTGTATAGCTGCAATTTTCTAGAAAATTAAAACAAATTTAGCTTTGAGTAAGGCGCTAGGTTTTAGAATTCCACGGAATTCGGAAAATATCACAGAACAGTTTATTTGAGCTAGTATTATAGATACATCTTAAGCTATCAACAAAACAAGAACTTTTGTTCGTTTTAAACTTTAACTTCGCTCTTTACTTCTGTAAGAAAAGCTATACTTTTTAAGATTAATTTTCGCTGGCTCTTTTTAATGTGCACAATAAACCTTGCAACAAGATTGTTATTAACTTCAAATGAAAACGAAAGAATTCAACATGATTTTCTGTGTTTTTCTTAACTTATAGATAAGAAACAGTCTTGTTTTATTTGTTAGGTCACAAGAGTGCTCCTCTGCTCACATTTTTTTTTAACGAGAATTTTTTTTTAAGTAAATTTAGCATAAAATGCTCTATACATGTCCTTTGTTTTTATATCTATGGAGGAGTTCGTTCTGTGGAAGTTGCACTATTATTAACGGACATACTTCGAACTAACTTTTGAAATGGTTATGCGATATTTGATCATTTTTTGGATTGCTATCCCGTTTTGAACATGAGTAAGAAAATATCGCGTCACTTAATATACGACGGGCCTTAGAACATACTGGCATTTTCTAGCATATTTTCTGGCAGATTTAATTTTTCTTGCAGAAAAAAGATTCAGAACTGGTCAAGTACTAATGCGACGACGTTGACACAAACACAACCTTTGACGTTTGGACGGTCACCAAGTGGATCACTATCGGAAGGCGAAATAATCGAGACAGTGTCCGATGTGTCGATCAAAAGGGGAAACGAGTAAGCTTTTCTGTGATACTAGCCCATGATGCTAGTAGTAAGTTATATAAAGTTTTCAGGAGTACATGAAAGGATACAAGAAACGGGACAAGATAATAGTGTATACAATATGAACGGTACATGAAATAGGACAAGAAAACCCACGCCTTTGACACTATACTTAGACATGTACATTTTAAAAGTTGGCACGCTACAAAGTGCCCCAGCATGTTATGAAACAATAGTCAAGGTTCTATTGCACAAGGAATGTGCGTCGTAAGTTCACGTGGACATTTTTTTTTCTTCTAAAGTTGGCAGGGTATAAAGTAGTCCAATATGTTTTGGGAATATGCACGAAATTATATAACTCAAGCAGTGTTTTTCGAGCCAACATCTGTTTTTTAGGGGCCAATCAGAGACATCAGTGGCTGCTCAATATACGGTAAATTGATTGGTGATTGGTTAAAAATAAAAGGACTTATTTTTTTATTCATCCTTGAGATTTTGTATAAAATGCTCTTACCTTACGATTTAATTTTCATTATGATTTAAAGTATCATAGATAATACATTAAAATATTATTGACTTTGAAGTTATGGATTCGTCCATTTTAAACGTGAGTACAGTTTACTGAATTTCTTAATTTATTTCCAAATAAAAATCATTTTACTAGTAAATTCAAATTCAGGGACATAGGCCCCCTCCCCTCCAACAATACAAACCTTACAATAGTAAGAGTATACTTGCTAGAAAACGCAAAGTACGCTCTTTTTTCTATTATGTAAACAAAAACCCACCCCCACTGCTCTGTAGTTTTAGTTATTTCCTTCAAAATGTCAGTTTCCTCATTCATTCTAATTAAAATGCGTTTTCTTTATCTGTTTAAATGGAAGCTTCTGTGTTACAAAGGAAGGGTCAGTTTTGGGATCAAATTTCGCATGCTCCTGTTATCATAGATTAATGGCACATGTTTATGGAATAGCAACAAGGGTGTTCCTTGACAAAGAGAGAAAATGTATTCTGGCCTAATCAGACGAAAGACACTCTATTTTCAATTGTATTCCATGATTAAGAGGGTTTTACGATGTGAAAAAACAAACTATTTCATCGCATGGAAAGTAAGGGAGGAGGGAGGGGGGAATTCTTCGTGCAGACTAATTTTTTCTTCTGTAAAAAAGGGGGGTTTCCAGGGATGAAATTTTTAGGGGGAAATTTTACCAGTTTTTTTTTGGAAACGTGAGCTAATGTTTAAATTAAATTTTAGCTCTTTTGTCTTAGGGATTTGCTCCTCAAATTTTTAAATTGAAAAATGAGTGTGCTGTTCTATTAGTAAAGACAATCTTTCAAGCTTTTATCATCAAAAATGTGGAATTTTGCAGTTTTGACAGAGTAGAAGGATTTTGTACGGGGATTAATTTTACATGAGGAGGGGGGTTTCCATGGGTGAAATTTTCAGGGGGAAATTTTACCGAAATATTTCTAAAGCACTACAAACATCAAAATAAACTTTAGAGGGCATTTTATCTGTAAAAGAGAGGTTATTACTTCCTTACTAAATTTTTCTTCTTTTTTAAGGAGGTGGAGGTGGATTCATACAATTGCTCTCCCCCCGAAAAGAGACCAAGATGGAACGACACCACATCGATGCAAGCTGCACGGCCATCCATTACAAGTTCTCTGGACCAATCAGGACCCTCTCATGCCAGTGTCAGCTCTGCACAGACCACTATGCAACCTGGCAGAAAATTCAAGAGGGAATGGATGCTTTCTCATAATGCATCGGTCTTGTCTACTCAAGATCGGGAGGGGGCCTCCCTTCATGCTTTGCCAGGGGCTTCAGGCATACAAGCGCAGTCTGAATTTGTAAATGTAGGTATTTTAGCTCTACCTTATACGTGATTATTTACTTAAAAAATGCAAGGAGGAATTGGATTTTGTGGATGGTATGGAAAAATGGTACGTGTTAAATATTCGGGTAAACATACGAGTAGAAAAATGCTTCGCTATAAATAAGGGTATTGTGTTTTTCTGAACTTTCTGTGGGAGATAGGGGGTAAGTATTTAGTTTAAATAATTCTAGGAGGAATTGAGTTTTG
>JAQQPU010015005.1:0-21885 GCA_029168905.1 Artemia sp. Kazakhstan ARC1039
GCTGAAGCAGTGAGTACCGACCCACATTCCGTACGTATTAATAGCAGACTTCGTGATAGGTCTCCGGAGTACTTTTATTTTCTTAAGCTTCCTGATTTCACTTTTTGCCTTCATCAGCAGAGTGTGATGGTCCGATTTGCCCAATGGCCCGTTCGAAGACACGTCTTTGTAATATGGAGCAAGGTTTGTAAGAATAAGGTCAAGGGTGCTCCCGGTCACATGGGTGGGTATCTTGACCACTTGTGACATACCCAGCGTATTAGCAAGCCATTGTTTCTTTGTTTGGTTGAAGTCACCAGCTATTATGAAGCCCGGGCGGCTATACCGCTGACGTAATGTGTCTAACGTAGCTGAGCTAGGATACCAACATCCGTCTGTTCTTGGCGCTTTCAGGATAGTAGATACTTGCGATAATGATGCAAGAGACATCTCGTGGTAAGTGTTTTGGCTTGCATAATGCCCAGATCGCTTCATGGTTAGGATCATTGAAGTTATCTAAATATTTGCAGGGGATATCATCGCGTACATACAGGGCAACACCTCCGCCAATCCTGTCTGTTCTAGTGTTCAAGAAAACCTTGTAACCAGCCATCCTTCCACTTGTTTCGTCGAGCTGCCATGTTTCGGTAATTGCGGCAATATGGATGCTATTCTGACGTAGAATGACATCTAACTCATCTACTTTATTCGTTAGTGAGCGGACGTTGCTCAGAAGGAAGTTTGGAAGTTGGTGTTTACAAGAGAGAACCTGCGGCGATAATACTGGAGGACAATCAGACCCGAAATCATTGGTAGGAGCATTGTTGTCAGGAATCAGCCGGGGCGGTAGGCTCACGCGCGGGATTGAGACTAAACAACTCTCACGCTTAGGCTTTTGGTTGGCCAATCGTCCGTAGGTGGCTAACACGTCAATCTTAAATTTCTTTCTGCAACCTCTGCGTCCTCTTCTTGTTCGCTTGCGAACAAAGGGAACGTCATCTATATTTTTTATAAATTCTCAGTGTGACGAGTGTGGCTATGACAGATGGCGCCAAAACAGCAAAAGAAATGAAAGCACCTTTTTTGCATAGATCAATCCAGTTTTCAGCAGCAGCCTCAGTCACAAAGAATAGCACTATTAATACACTTTTGATTAATACCACTTTCATCGCAAAGGGAGGAGTATTTTTGAGACTTCCAAAGCAGTTTCATATGATTCTTGAATCATTCGGCAGCTGGGTTTTGTTTTGATCCCAGTTAAACCTAACTGTGTTTCCTCAAGGCAGCCTCATGATGTTTGAAAAATTTGAAAGTATTTTTTCAATAAATTTTTCAATAATTAGTATTAATAAATACTAATGTCTTTCAGGTGATCGCTTTAACTGAAACGTGATTAAATGATAATAACTCGCAATTACTGCATATCCCTGGTTATAATTTATATGTAAGGAATCGAGAGTATTACCAACATGGAGGCCTAGCAGCTTAAATTCAGGCTGATTATAAGGTTTCAATAAGAGAAGATCTTACAATATATAGAGAGAAAGTTTGCGAGTGTTTTGTTTTACATATAACTAGAGAGAATTTGAATTTTTGCATTGTTGTAGTATATAGGCCTCCACAGAGCCTGCTCCAAGACTTTATGGACCTATTTAAAGAACAATTAATGAGACTTCCGATTAATTCTATGCCATGTTTTACAATGGGGGATTTTAATATTGACCTTATAGATCAGTCATCTGCTAGCACTGAATATATTAATAGAAGTTTATGCAATGGGTTTCATCCTTGTATAAATATCCCTACAAGAATTACGGGAACATCAGCTAAGCTTCTGGATAACATCCTTTCTAATGTACCCTTGAGTCTTCCCAGGGTCCTTATCAACGATGTATCTGACCACTTTGGAGTTTCAGCTAGCTTTAGAACTGTCACGAAGGTGGTTAAAGGCAAAAAATCAAGGATTCCAGTGATCAGTAAAAGTGCGATGGTAAAACTTAAAAATGATATAGAAAAGGTGGATTGGTACGATGTTCTAGGCGAAGTTCAGGACGCAAATTCAAAGTTTGTTTTATTTTATGAAAAGTTGCAGAGTTTGATAAGTCAAGTAGTCATATTGAAACCGTTTAATAGAAAGCACTCAAGTAAAAAACCTTGGATTAGTCCTGTGATTTTGAAGCAAATAAATGTAAGAGATAAATTGTTTAGAGCTCAAATAATTAACCCGACACAAGAAAATAAGCAATTATATAAAATTTATCGAAATAGGTTGAATACAATTTTAAGAAATGAAAAAAAGAGATATTTTGAGAAAAAGTTTAAGGAGGTCGAAGGATGCCCTAAGAAAACCTGGGGACTAATAAAAGAAGTGATTGGATTAAAAATAAATAGTGTACCTGATGAATTAGTTAGTGCAATGAAAAAGACTTTGAATTCTGAAAAGGACATATGCAATGAATTTCAGAGTTATTTTTCGAATATTGGTCTGAATTTAGCTATGTCAGTTGTACCTGATAGTGGTGATCCAACGTTCGAGTCCTTACTGAGGGACCAGATTGATGTATCTCCACCTTAGATTTCTAACAGTTGATAAAATTAGAAAAATTATTTATGGGTTGCGTAGTAATTCATCTGGTAGCGATCATATTACTCTAAAAACACTTAAATGTATTTTTCCTGTTATAGGTGAAGTTTTATGTGGGTTAATTAATGAGTGTTTTCGTCAAGGAAAATTCCCAGACTGTTTTAAAGTTGTCCTTACAACCCCAATTCATAAGGGTGGTATTCAAAATGACCCAGGAAACTATAGACCGATATCTGTTTCACCCATGATTTCCCGTGTTTTAGAGAAGTGTTTTAGTATTAGAATGATGAGTTCTTTGGAGGATCACAAGTTACTGGTAGAGACACAATTTGGGTTCCGTAGAAAAAGGACAACGGAACAGGCGATGATTTATTTGACAACTATTATTAATGAGGTATTAGATAAAGGTTTTAAAATAGGTGCTATATTTTTAGATCTGATGAAAGCTTTCGACACTGTGGATCATGAACTTCTACTTAATAAGTGTGAGGTGTATGGTTTGAGGGGTAAATCATTAAATTTTTTAAGAAGTTTTTTAAGTAATCGTTATCAGTATGTCCAATTAAATGATTCTTCTTCCGAAAAAAAGCGTATTGAAGTAGGTGTTCCGCAAGGATCAGTTCTCGGTCCTATATTATTCTTGATATTTATTAATGATTTACCAAATTGTCTGAATAATTTTTGCTATACAATAAATAAACTAACGGTAAACCCGACTAATGAAACAGTTTCACTTTTTGCTGATGACACAACAGCCATTAGCACAGCTAAGACAGTGGAGCTGCTGCAGATTTCCAAGAAGGAATCAGTTGATAGAATTATAGCATGGCTGAGGGTAAATAAATTAAGGATTAACATGGCTAAGTCTAACTTCATTATTTCTCGCGATCATCAAACTTTTACCCATGGATCAAGGAATTAGATATGCCCAATGGCGTTATAAAACGGACTGCGTCTTTTAAATAACTTGGGATTGTAATAGATAAAACTCTATCTTTTAAGGAACATGTACCTTTAACTAGCAAAATTTTGGCAAGAAATCTCGGTATAATGAAGAAACTCCAACATTGTTTTCCCAAGTCTGTCCTTCGCCATCTTTATTTTTCTTTAATACACCCGTATATACTTTATTGTTCGAGTATTTGACTCTCTACTTTTTCTTCTATCCTAAAACCAATAAGAGTTCTACAAAATCATGCCGTAAGAATTTTAGCCGGTATATCTCCACGTATGTCTGTTCGAGAAATTTACCCAACTTTAAAAATTTTGCCGGCTGCAGGCCTTCATGAGTTCTATGTATTGTGGTTTATTTTTGGACTGCAGCAGGATGTTCAGCCACGTTGTTTTGATGATTTATTGTCCATTAGGTCTACTGTTCATTCTCATGATACAAGGGGTAGAGCGGACTTCTGTGTACCTAGAGGTATATCTTCCCGTTCATGTCTTTCTGTTTTTTTATAGAGGTACACGGAAATGGAATAGTTTGAAGAGTGATATTAAGACTATTGGTGACCCCAATATTTTTAGAAAAATCATTAAGGAACTGCTTTTTGCTGAATATGAGTTTTGATTGATTGATTGTGGGGGTTTTGTAGATATGATGTTCCCAGAGGAAGTATAATATATGATATTATTTTGTGTTTATTGTTTAGTGTGATGGTATTAGTGGTATTGGTGGCCAAGTGTTCATTGTTTTAAGGATCTTGTTTTCTCTACCTCCCCCACGGACAAGCTTTGCTTTTTAGGGGAGGAAGTAATAATTTTTTGTAGATACGTTTTTTTTTAATAAATCTTTCTTTCTTCTTTAATATGTTTACAATACTTTTTGTTTCTTAACGACGCTTGAGCTTTGTGGGTTTCATAGATCAAACAGTTCGTGGTAACGAACTGTAAGTAAGGAGCGACCCGGCTCAATAGTAACCGAAACTGAAAAAAAACGGAATTTTGATTACGTGGGAGGATCTTTATATAGAGGAAGTTTTCATGGGGAAAGGGACATTGCTATGAAGGGGGCGCCAGATTTCCCAGCATTAATTAAAAAACGATCAGAAATTAAATAATAAAAAAAAAACAATTTTTTCCACTCAAAGTAAGAAGCATCATCAAAATTTAAAACGAACAGAAATTATTACGTATATGATTGGGTTCACCCCCCTAGTCATTACCTCGCTCTTTACACTAAAGTTTTTTTTTTGTACTTTCATCAGAGCTATTTATTCTAATTAACGGCCTTTGTGATTAAGGGGCCATTCTTAAAGAATTGGAACAAAATTTGAACTTCAGAGTAAAGAGCCAGGTATTGAATAGGGGGCGAACCCCCTAATATACGTAATAAAAATATACGAATATAGAAGTTCGTTACGTAAGTTAATTCGTAAGTTACGTCAGAACAAAGTTTCGAGAAAGCCATTTAGCCGAAAGAAAAGTAAAATTAATATACAAATTTCGTTTTAATTATTCATTTACGGTGAGCCAAAATCAAAGCTGCATTAATTCAAAATGTTCAGAAACTAAATAAAAAGAATTTAAATGAAAGTAAGGAGCGACATCAAAACTTAAAACTAACAAAAATTATTCCGTATATGAAAGGGACTGCCCCCTGCTCTACGCCGCACTCTTTATGCTAAAGTGTGACTCTATCTCACAACTTTATTTTTTTTTAAACAATAAAAAATTTAGCGTAAAGAGCGAGGCGTTGAGCAGGGGACAGCCCCTTTCATATGCGAGTTTTAATGTCACTCCTTACTGGTAGTTAATAAAATACTTGTTTTCTTTTTTATTTAATCCACTAACAAGAACAGCATTCCATAAAACATAAAATACAATGTTTCCTTTATATAAAGTTATTAACAAGAGTCGAACACTTATATTTTAATAGTTTTCCGAATATTTTATTTATTTTTTTCTCCATGATATTAGCAACTAGAAAATAAGATCCTTCAAAATTATCAATTATTATTATTTAAAATTCTTTACTCACTAAAACCGTAAACACTAGGAAAATCTGTATTTACAGTCAAACCTACCGAAGACGAATGGTAGGAGGCACTCAATACTGTTGTAATGATTTTTTGACACTCACTTGCAACAAATCGAACAAGCTATAAACAAACTAGAAAAAGAACACCGTAGTGACTAGACTCCTGGCAGCAGTTTTTTTTTTCTCTCAAAATTGTACGAAAGAATTCCTTTTACTTTACTTTACCACGCTAATTCTTAAGAAAATAAGTTCTGACAGAGAATAGGCTTTGCATTAGTTAAAAAGAAACAGAATTTATCAATTTTCATAATTAAGTTTATTTTTCATAAATTTTAAACTGCTTTAATGATTCTAATGTATTTAACATAGCTCTGGGTAAACAGAAGGGATGTCTAAAAATCATACAATTTTAAATAATCGACAGGGACATTAGTTCGGTAATTTTCGTGATCTCTTTCTCCATTTGTTAAAGAATTGTTCCCAATAGTCCATAAAATGAACTGGAAGAACCTAACCACATAATCAGCTATCTTACCACCCAAAGCTTGGAAGAAGAAAATCAAATCAATCAATCCTAATCTCTTATATGATAACATACGGCCATAATCTGTAGTTCAAGCTGCAGGGGCCAAGGTTTATGAAACTTAATGTTCCACTCTGCTTGTCCAATTGAACGGAATTGAAGAAACCGATGCCCTAAATCAACACTAGATTACAAACAAAAAACATAACTCCTTAAATAAAGGCTTAACAAGAAGGCTTAAAACATGACAGAAAACCTGTCAAAATTATCAAATAGTGTTATATTTTGACCATATACTGTCAGCCAATTATAGTGATATGACTTCACACTGTGAAGTCATATCAAAAAGACAAAATTCATTTCATGTTGGCAAACCACATAAATAAAAACAATTATCCTCCGAATGAACCCTCAATCCCCATCCTACGACCATCCACTAGGCAGCTGGCGCTGATGGACAAAATAAAGACGATGCATCCGTGTTACCATAGTACATTAACCTTTTTTGAATTTTGAGACAAAATTCTGCAGCTGCTACACACTTTAGTTCCCGCAGGACGGAACAACCGGGACGTTTTATTTCGTAGCACAGTCCATGCAAAAGAAAAAAAGTTTCGAAACAAACAACTCAATAAAGTTTATATTCGGACCAATCGATTCGAAAAATAGACCTATGATCGATTCAGCGGGGATAATACCGATAAATAGTGCGCTTAATTCCAAACCCTAAAAAGTTGTAGAGAACGTGTTAGGACATGAGCGGGCCTCTTGCCCTTCCTTGTAGGAATCCTTTCTAGTAGCAAATTGATATTGCACATAGCTTTTGTGAACGAAACTGGCTTTCTCAAAATTGAGTATCAATGATAATATGAACAAATAGATTACTGGAAATCCTCGCTATCATCCTAACCAAAAGTGTAGCAAACAGTTCGACTCGGAGAAATTTCAAGTTATTTCATGGTGAAGTACTCGGGGCTCTGATGCACTTTTCCCCTCTAAAGAAGTTGACAAAGTAACTTGTGGCTCGAAAAAGTGACCAAATAGTGGCCAAAATAATACCATCTTACAGGGTCAGAATTAGCTTTTCTCGAATTCTCGAAGACGTTATTCGCCATTCCCAAATCTTAATTTTTTCATTGTGTTTCTTTTTATCGTTTATTTATATTTACTTCGCATATAAAGGTACAATGAATCACAGCAAGAAAGGGAACATTTAATAGGCACGATATAGAAAAAAACATTCAGATACATGTATCAAACTAAACGGCGTTACCGAGCATAGATCAGGTCCCCTTAGACTTCTTATTCAGCACCAACGTGATCTGAGTTTGCTTTCGTTTGTGAATGTTATCAATCTTTTTTCCTGTAGCTGCAACGCCTTTGGTATGAAAGTTCAGTTCAGTTCAGCCTTTGGTATGAAAATTCAGTTCAAATAAACGTTGCTTGGGCAACATTGATTTCTTCCAGATTATTGCGGTCGATCCCTTTTTTTTAGTCTATCAACTACCTCTTAACAAACTGTCGGTAACATTTTGTTTTGACGCACATCTTTCTCGTTGCGTTTGTAGGTCTACCTGCAGATTCGACAACTTTTCCTTTCTTTTTTCTAGATCATCTAGCACCTTAGCTTCTTCTGGGTTAGTTTCTTACTTCTTTTTTGTAGCCTCCCCTTGAGCTTTCTCGTGTTCACACTGAGCTTCACGATGGTTCAAGTAAGTGGCTCGAGCTCCCCGTGTAAGCTTCATCAGATCATATGTGATAAGAAAATTGTCAGGCTTGCCTCCAAACATTTTCAACCCGTCAGCAACTGTCAGCTTCTCACTGAACTTTCTTTCTCCCATTGCTGCTTTCTCTTCGGACATAATCTTTCCTGATGGTGAGAAACCCCTTTCAATATTTGCAGTTCCATGGGATAAACAGAGTACTGCTTTGACAACAACTGCAAGATTTGGGTACTTATGTTTCCAAAACAAATCTTCACCACACAGAATATTCAACCATTATTCGTCAACTCTCGTGGTAGCTGCCTAATCTGGATCCTTCTAAAGCTGCATGAGCTTCCCCTCGTCATCCAAAACATCTAATCTTGAGACACCAACTTGCAATTTCGTAGCTATGAAATCAATATCTTCCGAACTTCTCGCTGTTTTTCTCTCTGCGGGATGAAAGCATCTGAAGCTCTTCAGGAGTCTGGCAGAGTCGCTGTTCGAGGAGATGTCTTATAGCAAGTAGGAAGCTGAAGCTCTGAAGTGATCACGTACCCTCATCAAGAAAGATTTCTTATGACGTCCTTTAACATCTTTCAGGTAATCAGAAGACCATATGATGTCCGCTAGGCTCTTCATATTTGACAAATCATCAAGTAGTTTAGCATCTAACCTCTTAGCCATTGCTTCAGCACTCTTTTCGTTCAAGATACGTCCAGCCAAAACTAGTATGAGTTTCCTTAGCTATGCAAACAAGAGATGGATCAGTGGTTCATCACGCTGAAATTTTTCAGTGAAGTCTGCAAAGTAGTCAGCACTATCCACAATAAACTGCGACTCTTGCCATCATGTTTGGACCATTAGCTTTACAATCAATAGATAAAAGTTTGAATTCACAAGTGTTTAGTTTTTCTTAGGGATAAACTTCAGAAAGTACTCAATCAATGGTTCCCATTCCAAGAGAAACCTTCGCGAAGCCTGGACAAGTGTAAGCCATCTGGTGGGCACTTGCTTTTGAAAGCTTTTAGTTGTTAAATTCATTTCTTGCTGAATCTTCCGAAAGTCCTCTAATCTAGCCGGCCAACCAAAAAAAAAGAAATAGTACACTACGATCACCAACTTTGAAACATCGTCCGCAATAGCTTCTAGTCTTTTTCGGAAAGCATTATGGAAAGCATGGATCCTACATGTCCGGATATCTAACAACCCTTTGCTTTGATCTCCCGTTTTTTAAAATTTTTTCCTGTTCATCAAGCACCAAAATTATTTATGAAAGAAAGGTCCATCACTCCCTATCATAAGAACATTTTTGAGGCTTAAATTGGCTTCACGAATTGCCTTCAAAAATCTCACGCTTTAAATCTTCTGTAAATAATTTCTGAGACCACACTGGCTAATCAAGACGAAACAACAAAAAACAGTAAAGAAAAAAGAAACGAGGATAATACAAGCCAGTATAAAACATAGACTACAATGCAAATATTTCGGTCAAGACCTCCGCTTGACCGTTCTCAGTTCACGATAAAAAAATAAAAATTACTGATAAAATCCAAGATAATATAAAAAGCAAAACCTTAAAACAGACAAAAACTAAAATAAGAAGACCCTCTCAAAGTAACAGTGAAAGGGTAACTGAATAAAAATACCATTCTGAATGGCAATTAAATTTTTTAATTTACGCAGAGCATTTTTCAAAGCAAATTACTTCCCAGGTAAGACACCATCATAGATTTGGTTAGGTCACAAAATAAGATTTTGTTGATTTATTTAAAAATGGTCAGACTTAATTAGTTCATAATAAATAAGGCTTAAATAGGTTTCTCCAATGTCTTTATTGAGAGCTACCTTTCGGTGAATGTGTTTTTTTTTATTTCAACCGCCTCCCTGAAAACTTGCATGAGATCTTTAACGGGGGCAATAATGGATGTGTTGTCAAATAAAATGAAATAGTATGGATTGTCATAGACGTGTTGAGCCATCCTTGTTACTCTCTTCTTTACTGTTTTTTTTTTTTTTGGTTTTGCTATATCTTCTGATTTTGCATGAACAATGACATAGGTAGCTAAGTGACGACTGACAGCCTTGTTCACTTTCTCAGACAAGAATCTGACTTGAAACTGAAGCTCTTTCTTACTAGCTTCGTTTGTCATCTCTTCAAACTCAATATCGTAGTAGGCACCATTTAGATCATCCCAGGTCATCCTCCTAAAGTGAACTGACAAAGCGTCGGTTATGATGTAAGCTTATCAGCCTCAAGAGCAGAGTCCTTGGACATCCCATAAACAAACATAGTTTCTAAAGTAGTTGTGATACCGTCCCAAGATACAGCAGGACAATTCAACGAGACCTTTTTAAGCGCCCAGATAAGTTCAGCTTTCAAAGTGTTGTCCTTCAAACAAACGAAGGATAAGCGAGAGCCAGAAGGCAAAGAGTCTCCACTAGCGTTAGCGTGAGAAGCTACTGCCATCCGTAGCTACAAGGATTTAACTTATTGAGCACGTTTTGCTTATGACCTTCTGTTCCAGTGTTCTACTCCAGAGCTTGTATTCCTTTTGAGCAGCTCAATGTATAGATACACAAGCAGCAAAAAATGCAGCAGCATCTCTGAGCACTTTAGTACACCAATCTTTATAGGGCCAGCCAGTGGCATCGTCTTTTGACAGCCATTCCTACACAAATTTGCATTTTCCCATTGTGCAGGTCTAACTTCAGTATGAATTCGTTGAAAAAAGAAAATAAAAATAAAATATTAGTTCAATTTCATGTAAAAATAAAAACAAAACCTATCTTTACTTCATCACACGTTTGACCCAGAAAAATCTTATTTCCATAAAAATTGTAATCTTTACATGCATCAAGGTTACAGATGTAAAGATTCTTTAGATAGTTTTATACTTGATGAGGGATCAAGTTGATTTTATACTTAGCCGCGTTTTCAGGCTCAGCGGGTTCAAACATGGGCTGTTCTCGTCTAGTTTCAAATTTCTAGATTTTCGTCTAGTTTCAGCGGGTTCGAAGTTTCAACCCCGTGTTTGATGCACTGATGCACAACACTTGATGTACTAAACGAAAACAGCCCGTGTTCGAACCCGCTGAGCCCTGAACAACCCGTCTCCGGGTTGATCTCGTCTAGCGCATCAAGCGTTGTGCATCAGTGCATCTAGTCCATCAAACACGGGGTTGAAACTTCGAACCCACTGAAACTAGACGAAACTAGGCGAAAAACTAGAAACTTGAAACTAGACAAGAACAACCCGTGTTTGAACCCGCTGAGCCTGAAAACGCGGCTCCTGACGAGGGATCAGATGTGCCACCACATCGAAACTCGTGAACAAGGAACAGAACAGGTTATGCATGAAAAACTACTAATAGGAAGGCAAATGGGATCAACCTTAGAATTACTTCAAATATACTACGCAAACTGATCTCTATCCGCCTCCTTCTGAAAGGACATCAGCTAATAGTCTAATCTTGGACTCCGGTAGCAAGGGTTGCCAATCCCTTTTACTGCTTTACATGTAACGTCATTACATGGAATTAAAACGTAAATAGTACTTCTAAGGGATACAAGAAGACAATCCTCAGCCATTTGTGTTGCAGTGTCGACAGTCTTCCATTGTTGAACTTACACCAAGCAGAGACTATGAGCAGCGCTGTAGCCTTACCATTTCAGTTGAAAATCAAATATTGAAACTTACCTTGTCAGCTACCGACGTTACGTCGGTCCGCAAAAACAAACACCTGAGTTGAGACCAGTTATATACTTGGGGAGAGCCCCTAAATCTGAAAGCCGCGCAGAGCACAAAAAAAAATTCTCAAATCATTCCACTCGAAACAGGGTTTGCATTGGCCTGGAAGTACAAATTCTTGGAAAAAAAAAACTTACCCATTGTCATAAAAGAGTGACTTTAGTGACCATTTCTCAAAAATATTGACAAATAGTGACCAGCCTTAAAAATAGTGACTTTTAGTTGAAATAGTGACCACATAGGAGCCATGAGTGTAATAGTATTCCAACAGTAAGAGAAAATTCTTCATTTAGTCATTATTGCTACTGCTGCTACATTAAACTCGTTGTAGCCTAGCCACCTGTGACAAACATACTGGATAATTCTCCTTACCCATTCTCCCTGTTTAACCTTCTATTTTTTCAACCTGTCAAGAAACCATCGAAAATAATGAGCAATTTTTCACAGATTCATCCTAGTTTAATAGGGTGCACCCCCCGGCATTTGTTCTTATGCCTATGTGCTAGATACGCAAATAATGAGTGAGATTAATTAGTATATAAAGAATCACGTTCAGCACCTCATCACCAACCTATATTCATAATACTATACTTAGGAATTTTTTTTTTTAAATCGTACCAAGTCTTCCTCATTTTTCTTCATCGGCCATGTTCTTCACTATTATCTCAAATACTCTAAGTTTTAAATACATCATTTTCCAGATGTATGGATACGCCACTTTTCCTCATCTATACGAGGAACGGTTAAAAACACAAAATTTAAAAAACAGCAAAATTTCTAATCTGATTTATCTAAAAACCTTGTATTTTTTTTAAATATATTTTATTTCCCATTGAAAACAATTTGACCATTAAATTCAAATATTCAAAGTATAGCCGCATGATCTTTCAATATCTTTTTTGACAATCAATTAAGCAAAACTTTTTCCACAAAATAAGTTTTTCAAAAAAAAAAAAATAAAGAACTCCATTAAACCAAAAATAAACAAAAATAGAATCAAAATAATCTACCAAGCATACAACTAGAAAAAATCAGTATCAATAAATAAATGAAACCCAAAACGAACAGAAATTAAAATAAATAACAGAGTCAAACTAAAAAACGAGCAGAAATTAATATGAGTAGGGTTCAAAACCCCTAAGCTTTCTAAAAGCAAGAGTATAATTTGTACTTTACTGAAAAAATTCAAATAAACGTGCATTGTCAGTTTAATATACATATGCTGATATTGTGGTAAAGCTTTCTAATTTAGTCAATTATTAATTGAGTAAAATTAAGACGCAAAAACAAATTTTCAAGATACCACTTTTTAAAATAAAGATACAAATCGTGGAATTTGTGGGCTTGGAGGGAACTTGCTCAATAACCAATTTCTTGGCTAAATGCGTCAATGTACCGGAAGGACGTGGTTAGTTTTTCATATATATACCCCGATTTTTGAGACTGAAGGGAGACCTTTTGACTTGCAGGGTGAACCTCTGCCCGTTTATTTTCTCGTTAGAAATACCTTGGGATCTTATCGGATCATTGTAAGTGTCTGTATCTTATTATATATTATTGTAGTTTTTGAGACTTGTGGTCTACTTGGGACAACCAGTCCCAGTAGAATATCTATATCTGTAATTATTATGTGTAAATTGAATAAAAGTATTGTATTTTAGACAACCTCTCTACGATCTACCTTTAGCCCCTCGAACATACCCAGTCGGTACGCCTCATTAGTTCAGTCATAGCCTAAGGCACGTTACCAAAGTTAAATTACCTTAGGGCCAGAGTTTATCTCCCCTATAAAGGGAGAATAAAGGCATCTACGACTAAAACACCCAAATACCATAATAATACACGTCACAACAACTGGTGGTCGCTAGAAAAACTGGGTCGAGAAGGCTAGATAAAAATAGTAGACTGAAATAAAATGGCTTTACCAGAGGAAAAAATTACTTTCCTATCAACAGTACTTGAAATTGCAAAAATTATACCAGAATACGCGGGAAATTCAGATGTAGATGAGTTTATCGAAAAATTAAAAATTTTCGACGAACTAACTGAATCGTTTGAGGATAAGGTCAAAGAGAAATGCGTTGCAGCCAGATTAAAGGGAAGCGCCCTAAAGCATTTTGAGGCAATTAAGGAAAAACAGCCCAAGGACATCAGTACTCTAATTGAATCTTTTAGAACAAGATTCATAGACAAGCATCTCCGAGAGGCTAAGAACAGAGGTAGTGACATTTAATACCTCAACTAGTATTAGGGAATATGCCGACAAAATTTGTCGATCCGTGTGTTTACAATTAGAGAAAGGCGGATATGACGAGACAGTACAGAAAGTACAACTACATATTTTTACCCAAGGGTTACCAAAAAAGTTATTAAGACTAATATTATCGCGGAAACCTGAAAATTTAGAGCAGGCTATAATACTAGTCGAAACAGAGGTAAAAATTGACGAGGCTATGAAAAAGTTTGACCAGATGTCAATAAATAACACAGGAGCCCAAGAAAGTATAAAAGATGAAAGAGGACAGAAAAGGGTGAGCGTTGAGGAGCCAAATCGTGAACCAAAAAGGCGCGACGGAGGCCGAGGGTCGCCATCTAGGGAAATAGCTGACAGACTCCACGACCTTGAGATATTAGCAGCTAATAACTATAGAAAATATGGGCACCCTCCCCCACACAAGACAGATAGTTGGGGAACCAACAAGGACAGATCAAAATTATTTAGAAATAACCAGGAAACAAACAAACAATTTAAGAGAAAATTTTATTGCTATTATTGTAGCAAACCAAACCATTATGCAGCAGATTGCTGGCATAGAATACGCAAAGAAGGCCAGACGTACAAGACAAGACACCAATTCAGAACGCAGGGGGACAGAAATTTAGGAAGGCAGGGAACAAATAATACTTGGCAAACACCTAATAATATTCCTGAATTTAGGCCTAGGAGGCAAACGGTTAACAATACCCAGGGTCAAAGCAGCAGCGCTGAAGAAAACTGGGATAATCCCAGAAACTTTTGGCCAAACAGTGGGCATTTAAACGGAGAAACCAGCCTGTAAGGGTCGACAGAGCTGTTTCCTTACAAAGACCCCTATATAGTTTAGAATGTTGTGATACAAATGCAAATAATAATAATCTACCGATTCTGCGTTGTTTTAAAATTGAGTGTTTTCAAAATTTACCATGTTTACTAGATACAGGCGTATCTAAATCATTAATTCGAGAGGAAGTTTCTAAGAGGTTTCCTCCTAGAGTCAAAAATCGTGTAAGCAGATGCCAGAATATCCTGACATCAGTGACAGGGCACAAGCTGACAATTTTAGGAGAATGTCCACTGAAATTTAGTGCAGGGGATAAAGAAATAACAGTAACAGTAATAATATGCAAGTAGCTACCACTTCCTTGTATTCTAGGAGTAGATGCCATCAGAAAATATGGGATTGTATGGAAACCCATATCCAATACAATAACCATAAACCAGGCAAATGAAAATAATAGGCAAATTTGCGTAACAACAGATAACGAAAGTGAAGATTCCAATTATAACCTAAAAATAAGCGGAAAAATCACCATAGAAGGGGGAACGACAGCTCAAGTTCTAGCGACATTAAATGCAAAAGTAGGAAAGGTTAAAACAATGGATGCCATGATAGGAGGGTACACCATAAAAGAATACCCAATGATTTTCGTGGAAAATCAAGTTTTAAAATTGAAAATGGTATAACATACTTAAAACTATCAAATCTAAGTAATTATTATTATTATTATTATTCATTTATTGCCCGTCAAAAAAAGGTACAAAAGGTACAATAGACGGAGTAATCACTAAAGAAAACAAAAAAGAAGAAAAAAAAAGAAAAAGAAGGACACAAACACACATTAAAAATTCAAACACATGACAAAAGAAAACTCTTCATTACATTAATACGAACAGTGACTATATGCATTACATTAATATAAAAAAACTATTGTGAACAAATTGTTGACCTTGGATCAGTAGAAAAGATTTCAGATTCGGAAATAAAATCTATAAACAGTCCAGAATTAAGCGTAAACTTCACTAGCCACGAACATTTATCCTCATTAAAACCGCAACCACAAGAAAAGTGTGGAATGTCGAAAACGGATTTTTTACAACAATTTGATTTAAAACATTTACCGGAAAACGTAAAAACTAGGGTGGAAAATATTCTTTGGGATTTTAAATGGACTTTTGCAAGACACAAAGCGGATTACGGATTAACTCACTTAATCACGCTCAAGATATCAACAGAAGGCCCTCCAATCAAAAAATCACCGTATAAAACACCTTATCATTTAAAACCATGGCTAGAAAGCCAAATAAAAGAAATGGAAGATCAGGAAATAATTAAAGAAAGTGTAAGTGATTGGTGCTTTCCACTAGTAATAGTCAGGAAAAAGATAACACCTGGAGATTATGTATAGACTTTGGATCACTAAATGCCGTCACGGTTAAGGACGTGATGAAGTTACCAAGAATTAATACGATTTTAGATTCGTTAGGGGGTTCAAAATATTACACTAGTTTTGATTTAATAGCAGGATATTGGCAAATCGCTTTAGATGCAGAAAAAAAGCAT
Source organism: Artemia sp. Kazakhstan ARC1039 (assembly GCA_029168905.1). Classification (NCBI taxonomy): domain Eukaryota; kingdom Metazoa; phylum Arthropoda; class Branchiopoda; order Anostraca; family Artemiidae; genus Artemia; species Artemia sp. Kazakhstan ARC1039. Next base: position 16,123 of record JAQQPU010015005.1, read on the forward strand.
AAAGCTACAGTAATCTTAGACGATGGAAGAACGTTCACATTTGAACGTATGCCTTTTGGCTTATCATTTAGTCCAAATTGTTTTAGTCGACTAATGAATTTGGTGTTAAAAGATAACGAACCAGGAAAGAAAAAAGATACCTTGGCTTATTTAGATGATGTAATTTGTTTAATGAAAACCTGGAAGACCACTTGGTCGGACTTAGAAAAATACTGGAAAAGTTTGAAAAAGCAGGCTTAAAATTAAAACCAGAAAAGTTAAAAATAGTAGTACCAAATTTAGTTTTTCTTGGACACCTGATATATCAAGGTACTATTTCACCAAATCCAGAAAAATTTACAGTAATAGAAAATTTACAGCCTCCTAAAGATCAAAAAAGCTGCAGATCAGTTTGTGGTTTGTTCAGCTATTTCAGAAGATATATTAAAAATTATGCCACAATAGTACAACCTTTGACAAACCTTTTGAAAAAAATCAGGTAAATTCGAATGTCCAGCGGACGCAAAACAAGCGCTAAATGAAATAAAAAGGCAACTATTACTGGCACCAATACTAAAACTACCAGATTTGTCACAAGACTTCTGTTTGCAAACAGATGCTTCGGGGTACGGTATCGGGGCCATATTATTAAACATAAATTCTGAAGGAGTAGAATCAATAGTCCAATACGCGAGCAGGTCACTGTCAGAGGCAGAAAAAAATACTCGACAGTTGAAAGGGAGTGTTTAGCAGTTGTAGTTTTTACAGAATATTTTCGACAATTTTTACTTGGAAAAAAATTTATTTTACGCGTAGACCAAAAATCATTAGCTTGGCTACATAAGATGCAAAATACTTCAGCCCGGCTGACACGGTGGATACTACGTCTGCAAGCATATTTATATACCCCAATATATATAAAGGATCGTACAAACATTTTACTAGACTATTTGTCACGAAATCCAGATACGGAAGGAAATTTGATAGCAACTATCCAGAACAAACTGGAAGGGGTAGAAATACTGTCTAATGAAAATATTTCGAAGCATCAAGATAAAGATGATTTTTATTTAGCAATGAAATCCTTTTTATCAAAAGGAACGGAACTGCCAGAGCACTTTAAACATTTTTTAAAGGACTTAGATAATTTTGATCTGGACGAAAGTAAAAATCTTCTAGTAAGATATCATAGACCATCGCAAGAATATAGAAAAAGTGACTTTAAAATTATTCCAGTAATTCCAAAATCTCTGGAAGGAGAAATTTTACAGATGGCACATGCAACAATTGGCTATCACATGGGAGAAGCAAAAACTATGGGGAGGCTGAAAGGAAATTTTTATTTTCCAAAAATGAACTCAAAAGTAAAAGCTTTTATACAAAGCTGCCAAGAGTGCGCCAAACAAAAGTCGCCACCAAGGACCCCTAGGGCTGAATTAGGTCAATACCCCACCCCTTCAGGGGTAGGAGAATTAATGTCAATAGACATTTGGGGAACAGGAGGAAGTTTACCAGTTTCCAGGAAAGGAAACAGGTGCGTACTAACTATTGTCGACCATTTTAATTCATATTTATACGCTTTTCCAATTAAAGACGAAAAGACAAGAACCATTGCGAAAGTTTTGGTCAATCGCCTATTTCCGGAACACGGGATTTTCCCTAGTTTTACTTAGCGACAATGGGCCATGTTTTAGAGCCAAATTATTTGACGAAATTACAGAATATCTGGATGTTAGACGATGGTTTACCGCGTCTTACATGGCAGCAGCTAATGGGAAGGTTGAACGTAAGCATAGGGAATTAGCTCACATGCTAGGAATACATGCAAGAGAGGAAAATGAAAATTGGGATGAACATTTACCATTTGTAGTCTTTGCAATAAATACGGCTTTTTCACGAACCATAAAAGAAACGCCATTTTTTTGCAACATATAAGAGATCCCAGAATTTGTTTAGATGAAATACAAAATGACAGAATATATTACAACCTAGACCAATATAAGCAAGAGATGGTGATGCGAATGAAAAAAGCTATGGAACAAGTTATAGACAATCTGGAAGATGCGAAAATAGAACAAAAAGAAAAATATGACAGAACAAACAAAAATAAAACGAGTTACTGTTTAGGAGATTTGGTTTATGTTTACAAAACGAATCTGGAAGGAACAAAAAAGTTAAAACCGAAATGGGATGGACCCAACAGGGTTATAAAAATTCTACCAAATAACTTAACATATGTTCTAAAGTATCAGTATAAGGAAAAGGAAGAAGTAGTACACCATAATAGAATGAAAAAGTATTTTTCAAAACAGTGGAAAACAGAGCCTATACTTTCAGAAGAAGAAATAGAAGACACGATTTCACCAGTATATATCAGAAGACCATATGGATTTTATGACCTTTTTAATGACCACAAAAGTCGGGAGGACTGGAAGGAGTATTTAGCACAGTCTTGGCTACAAACTCTACACAACAAACAAGAGAAAAAGGGAATATTCGATACTCATTGGAAACTAGCGATGAAGAAAATCAAACACAACATAAGGGTTTAAAATGTGATAAACCAAGGATAAAATTCACAGAGGAAGAAAAATTGGAAGGAACCAATGAATTATCGATTTTCATTCATTAGACTCACCTACAGTCTTAACACAGAAATGGTTTTTGGAAAAAACGCCATCTACCAGACGCGAGCTAACAGAATGTGACACTGAAAATTCTTCTACAGAAACCGATATAACTAAACCTGGGCCATCGTCAAGAAAACCTTCTTTAAGAGAAAAATTATGGAGAACAGTAAAGAAACCAAAGGGGCAGCAGCAAGTTCCTTTGTCAGCAGCACAAGTAGCTAAAACACTTATGAAAAAGGCCAAACATCAGGAGAAACAAAGATTAAAGATATTTGACGAGGCAACAAAACAGCACTCGGACTCAGAGCCTTGTAAACCACACTATAGAGACCACGGAAAAACTTGCAAATATTATAAGGAAGAAAAGCAAAAATTTGGGGTCCAAAACTCGGACCAGGAAACGGGGAAAAGCAGAACAAGCGTAGCCCCCAGCAGATTAATATTTGAATAAAACAATTATAACAAAAAAAAATATTAAATAAAAATAAAACGAGTAAAAAGCCTCTAGAGAAATATCTATATTTTATTTTTAATCGGTATATAAATAACATCAAGTTTTCCTTCAAATATATCGCCAGTAAAAATTATTACCGTCAAGTTCTAACGCTAAATTATTAGCTCCGATCTGAAGTGACATCATAGGTTCCTGCAAAAATTTTGTTTCCGAGACGAGATAAAATTTCGTGAATGGTGTAGCCTACTGACAAGACTTGTCAAAAAGAGTAACCTTCAATAAAAGAAAATAAGTAAGGCCACGTAACTTATAAATAGGTGTTGTGAAACTAATTAAATTATAAATATTTAGAATCAGCATTAAAAGGCGATTCTTTTGAAATGTATATTGAAAAAAATATATTTTGGGGGGATAATAAAAAAAAACGAAGAAGGTTAGTCCACTGAAATAGGGTCATTGGAAGCTGGCAAATTTGGACTTGAGCTCAATCACTGCTGGTCTCTCGTCGTTAAGTAAATGCGAAGCATCTACTAACCTTTGACTCTCTGAGGTGACACTTTCAGTCGAATTGAAAAAAAATTTTTTTGGAAGAAATTTAAAAATAATTATAATGGGAAAGACAGCGAGAGTTTACATGAATCGCGACATGTACAAGCTAGCTGTAATCTTGTTATAAATAGTAAAAGATATAATAAATCAAACACTTACCAATAAGGAAGATATGTATAAACAAGAAGCCGTAGATAAAATGGGTCGGAATTTAAAAAGTATAGCCAGTTTAAAACAAAGTTTTTTCGGGTATAATTAATTTCACATATTAAATAAATTCACAACACACCATTAACAGAAATAACAGGGCGAGGACATTGCAGGTGAAAAACACCAATGACAGGACCGTTTGCATTTAAAAACAAAAACTGCTAAGCGTCTTGTCATTGGGGGGGATCCACCAAACTAACCAAATGGATATTAGAAATATCGGTCAAACTGGAGAAGGTTGGGGCTGAATGTTCGGGTAAAATCCGCCATGCTAGAATAAATAGCAGCGAAGGTTTTACCCGGGCACTAAACCCATACACTTGTATAGAACGGGGTAAAAGTCAAAATATCACGAAAGGGACAAATTACACTCAGTGAATGTATAAAACGAAAACGCAAATTAGACTGAGGATAATACCAGACGCGAATAATATAAAAATTTATAGGGAAACCACAATAGGTGCTGATAACCCCTATCTCTACACAACTTTTGGCACGACATAGGCACTAATTTTTGGTAAAATACCACAGAAAAGGAATATGTGTCTGCAATGAAAACCATACAATTTTGTGGGAATCAGGATATCGTAAAAACGTACATTTTTATGAATAAATGAGAATTAGAAATTTCGGGGCAAAACTTAATTAAAAGTGTCAAAAAAATTAGCTGAAATACTACAGTACTTTTCTAACACCAAAAACTATCGGAAGAAAAAATTTAAATAATTTCAAAAAGTAAAGGTTGCAAAAATTAGACACCCCCCACCTCTTAGAAATATGAAGATAATGAATTTGATCATAAAGGGCAATCAGCATAAAAACTTGTTAAGGTTATTGAAAAAGAACATGAAATATATAAATATAGGCTTTAAGAAAAAAAGGACCTATTTTACTGAAAAAGCGGAAAAAGACTTCAAAGAAAAATGACTAACATGGCATGAAAAATTTAAAAAAAGGCACATAATATCCATAAGGACTTAATTTGAAGTTGAAACCTAAGACAAGACCACTAAAAGTGGGGAAGTTAAAGTGAAAATAGTCATTGTCACTTGTATGTCAAAAACTGAATTACTGTGCGCCATGAAGGCCAGGTACTTTCTGCAGAAGGGCCACTTTTTCTGAAAAAAGAATAGCCCAAGAGAAAATTGTAGCCACAAATTATTAAATAATTAATTATTGTGTGTGCAGGTTCATCATAGACTTTTTAGCTGTAGCCCATGACAAGAGGACCTGGAAACGTTATAAGAAGCTACCAGAAGGCAGTCATGGTAAACGAACCTTAAGAGTACAGGCAAAGTCATTTGATAATGGCATAACAGGTATAAGGTGAACAGCAAAAATTTTTAGCTTATCAGATCTAAGCTGTAAATGGAGCTTTATCTAAAAAGAACATTAAAGCTGAAAAAAGAGAGATTATAGACAAAAACGTTATAAAACTGTGTCAAGTAACAAAAAAAAATTCGAAAAGAATCAGAAAGCTTAAAAGTCTGAATAAAAAAACAGGCTTATAAGCTAATGACAGTTAATGACAAAAGTGGGTTCGAAATAGAACCAAAGTTTTAAAACAAAATGTATATAGTCGTATATGGGAAAAGTAATATAGTTTTAACAAATGTAATTGAGAAAATATCTACTGTTATAAATATATTTCGAAAACCTTTTATAAACAGAGAATTGTATTTAAAAAAAAATTATAGAAATGTAAATAGAAAAGTTGTGTTATATGAAATATTGCCAAGCCCTTATATAGAGGCTAATCACAGTTATCAGTTATAGTGAATAAATCTATTTGTTGGAGTTGCTTTTGTTTTGTAAATATTTTAATTACAGTTAGGACTTATCATATAAAAGTCTTGACGGACTTATTTAAAAGTTGTACAAAGAATAAATATTGCAGTGATTAAATAAATTATTAAAGTACATAATTATTATTTGTTTTTA
>JAQQPU010015006.1:0-16290 GCA_029168905.1 Artemia sp. Kazakhstan ARC1039
CTTTTTCTCTATCGTCAAGTAAAAGCTCTGGAAAGGTACCAAGGAACATAAGGCAATTCAGGAACCAGTGGGGAATCCCCGCTCGTAACTGCTAATCACTTTAACCCTTTTACTCCATCGTCAAGTACATGCTCTGGAAAGGTACCAAGGAACGTAAGGCAATTCAGGAACCAGTGGGGAATACCCGCTCGTAATTGATAATCACTTTAACCCTTTTTCTCCATCGTCAAGTACATGCTCTGGAAAGGTGTCAGGGAATGTAAGGCAATTCAGGAACCAGTGGGGAATCCCTGCTCGTAATTGCTAATCACTTTAACCCTTTTTCTCCATCGTCAAGTACATGCTCTGGAAAGGTGTCAAGGAACATAATCTCCCCAAACACGTCAAACTGTTAATTCCATGTGCAATTGATATCAATAGCAATAACCAGTCTGGTAATCTGCTCTGAAAAGGTGCCAAGGAACGTAATCTCCCCAAACACGTCAAACTGTTTCCATGTGCAATTCATATCAATAGCAATAACCAGTCTGGTAATCTACCTTGGAAGGGTGCTATGGAACGTAAAGGCCCCAAATAGCACAGGAAGGAACATAGTCTGCTAGAATCCATAGGTACATGGTCTGGAAAGGAGCCAAGGAACGTAAGGCAAGCAAATAACATGGTAATTCTTATACAGGCAAGCAAATCCAGACGAGGCACCCTACTTCTGTGCATTTAAAAATAAGTATAAAATATATATAGTATATAAGAATAATAAGTATATAGTTTATGAGTGCAATAAGTATTAATTCGAATTTGTCCCTTGTGAAGTTTACTTCAAAAGGTTAGGTTTTTGTCTTGTTTTTTTCTTTCTTTTTTATTTTTTCTTAGCACTGAGGACGACTTGGCCAAGGTCCTTTCCAAAATATTTAGTTATTTTCACTTCAAATTGTTCCACTTTGAATACTACCCTCGTTCTTCTTGGCTATTTGATTTTATTTTTCATTTAGCATTTGTTTCTTCTTTATTTCATACTTTCATTACTATTTGCGTCATTTTGTGACACGGAAATTCTTATTTAGGAAATTCACCCTCTAATATTTTCCTGAACGAAAATTAGAAGAAGGGTGGGCAGGGGAAAAGTGAGTTGCACTCTCAAGATTTCAAAAATACATATTTATCTTCGGTATTATTAGATAAAAATTTTATTTCTAATATTTTTAAGAATTAGCACCAGTAACACTTTTAATTCTTATTGATAGATGGCGTCAATTCAGGAGACTTTTTGAAGGGGACAAATGCATTTTTCAAAATCTAGGGGAGGTAATTTCGGTTTATTAATAAAAACACTCCCAGAAATGTTTTTGTAGACCCTACCTGGTGCCTCAGTAATTTTATCAACTCAATTAGAGTAAAAAGAAAAGGGGTTTGTAATTTGTAGGGATTTAAAATGGCAAGGAAAAAGTAATCGTATTGGTTAGACACTAGCCAACCCAAGCCAAGATTAGACCACTACCACTAGCCAAGATTCATTGATAGGTAGGATAAGCCAAGGGTATCAATTCAGGGAAATGCAGGGGGAGGGATAAAGATTCATAACACAGGGGTATTTTTACTTAGAAAAAACTAAACAAAAAATGCATTTTTTCAAAGTCTCTGTGTTGGGGGGGGGGGAAGAATTGTGCCCATCTCCCATTGGTGCCTCTGTTTTGAACACATTAAAAAAGTAATAATATTTATAAAGGCCGAAAAAGCAATTGGAAACCGGAAACCGGACATTTTAGAAGACAAAAGCCTTTTCTCTCTTGAAGCAGCTAAATTACAATTTTAGTGATTTTTTGGCTGATTTAGTGATTTTTTTAAAAATTAGTGTTCTTATAATGTTCCAGTAATTTTTTTCAAGAATCTGGTGTTTTTTTTGCATGGTGGCAACCGTGCTCATACATAGAAGATGCAGACGAAACCCAGAGACGGTCATATCAAATTATTTCTTTCTATTTGTCAAGGCGCAAACCGCAAAACTAGAATCATGAAAAGAATAGAAAACAATTCTTTTTTTTAACAGAGGCATTTTTTCAACGGTTGACATGCAATTTGGCAAAGAGTCAGCTGACTTGTCATAACATATGAACTTGCGGTAAAACAGGGTGAAATCTGACAAACAACATACAAAGGATCTCATGTGAGCGTATTACTGCTATTTTTTTATAACACGCTCCCCTTTCTCTTCAGTGACGAAAAGATTAAAAGAATAAAATAAAAACTAATTTAAAATTCAGATGAAACCTACCCTTTATTTACTAAATTAATTAAACAACTTTTTCCACAAAATAAGTTTTTCAAAGAAAAGTTAAGAACTCCATTAAACAAAAATGAGCAAAAATAAAATCAAATAATCTATTTGCACTTTACTGAAAAAAATATAAATGGTTTTACTTTTATAACTTTAATAAATCAAATAATATTAACATTTTGATTACTAAATATCAGTATATGTATATGCACCTATGACAATGCACATTCATTTGTATTTTTTTCACTAAAGTACAAATTTTGTTCTGGCCTTGGGAACGCATAGGGGTTTTGAGCCCAACTAATGTTAATTTCTGCTCGTTTTGAGTTTGACTCGGTTATTTATTGTAATTTCTGTTTGTTTTGGGTTTCATTTATTTATTGATGCTGATTTCTGGTAGTTTCACGCTTGGTAGATTATTTGATTTTACTTTTGCTCATTTTTTGTTTAATGGAGTTCTTTACATTCTTTGAAAAACTATTTCGTGGAAAAAGTTTTTTAATTAATTTCTGTTCGTTTTATATTGACATAGTCTTTTCAGGGAAAAAGAAAATAATGCTTTAAATCTTTTCTTTTTTTTAAGACTTTATAGTTTGGCCTGCTATTTGTAGGCTGGAGAAAAATTTTCAGCAAGTTTTAATAACATACAACCTTTTAAAAATCTGGACACAAATAGTAGTGTTTAATTGGTTTCATACCTCCTCTAGTTGACCTGAAATGGAAAACTTGATACCATTCTCAAAAAAATCTGTTTACTTTCTTTGATAGCTTGGATACACTTACGCTTTTTTGATTTGGTTAAATTTTAAGAGCAGAAGTAGCACCGAAAGTCTGAACATAATACCCTCAGTCGCTCTTGGGATAATGCTGAGATGACTTATTGGGAATTAGCATTAACACAGTGCATTTTGATTTAATCTTAAGGCAACATTTAGTTTTGAAACAAAATGTGCAAATGGGAGGGTGGGGATAGGAGGGGGATTAGTTGCTCTAAAATCACTTTCGGCTATTAAAAAGGGCAGCAGCCCTTTCTATTTTCAATAGAATGAGCCCTTTTCGAAGTTCCCACGACTGCTCCCTCGATACGAAGTGCCCTGGTCTAAACAACAACAACAACAAAAATAATACATTATGCCCACACCGATCTTAACTATAAAAATGTCAAGCCATCCAATCACTTTCGACTATTAAAAAGGGCACTAGGACTTTCGATTTCCAATCGAATGAACCCTTTTTGAAACGACAACGCTTTCTACAAACATCTTATATGCCCCAGGGCATAAATTACAACCCTTACCCTAAGGACTGTTAGGGTGGTTATCATCCTCTAAGACCTAATTTCCAGAAGTTTCAACTACGTTAAACAAAATGGCTATCTCAAAATTTTGATTGGATGTGTTTGGGGAAACGGTGAGCGTTAGAGGGGCGATAGTCGCTCTCCAATCACTTTCAACTATTAAATATGACACTAGCCCTTTCAATTTCCAATCAAATGAGCCGTTTTGAAGTTCACACGACAACACTTTCAATAAAAATCTTATATGCCCCCAGGGCTTAACTTACAACCCTTACCCTGAGGCCTGCAGGGGGTGTCATTCTCAAAGACCTAAATTCCAGAACTTTCTACTACGTTGAACGAAATGGCTATCTGAAAATTTTGATTAGATGTGTTTGGAGGAATGGTGGGCGTGAGAGGGGGGTTAGTTACCGTCCAATCACTTTCGACTATTAAAAAGGGCACTAGCTCTCTCAATTTCCAATTGAATGAGCCCCTTTTGAAGTTTTACGACAACTCTATCTGTAAAAACCTTATATGCCCCCAGGGCATAACTTACAACTTTTGCCCTTGGGGCTCTGGGGGGTTTATCATCCTTAAATACATAATTTCCTGAACTTTCAACTACGTTGAACAAAATGGCTATCTCTAAACTTTGATTGAATGTTTTTGGGGAAATGGTGGGCGTGAGAGGGGGGTTAATTACTCTCCATTCACTTTCGACTATTAAAAAGGGCAATTTCAATTTCCAATCAAATAAGCCCTTTTTGAAATTTCTACAAAAACTTTCTATATAAACTTTATATGCCCCCAGGGCTTAACTTACAACCCTTGCCACTGAGGGCTCTGAGGGGGGTTATCATCCTAAAACACATGATTTAAAGAACTTTCAACTACGTTGAACAAAATGGATACCTCAAAATTTTGATTGGATGTATTTGGGAAAATGGTTGGTGTGTGAGGGGTGTTAGTCGCTCTCCAATCACTTTCAACTATTAAAAAAACACAAGCCGTTTCAATTTCCAATTGAATGAGCCCTTTTAAAGTTTCTACGACAACACTTTCAATAAAAAGCTTATATGCCCCCAGGGCATAACTTAAAACCCTTGCCTTGAGGGCTGTGGGGGGGGGGGGGGGGGGTTGTCAACCTAAAAGACCTAATTTCCAGAATTTTCGACTACGTTGAACAAAATGGATATCTCAAAATTTTGTTTGGATGTGTTTGGGGAAATGGTGGGTGTGAGAGGGGGGTTAGTTACCCTTCAATCACTTTGGACTATTGAAAGGGCACTAGCCCTTTCAATTTTCAACTGAATGAGCCCTTTTTGATGTATTTACAACAGCGCTTTCTATAAGAACCTTACATGCTCCCAGGACATAACTTACAACCCTTGCCCTGAGGGTTGTGGGGGGGGGGGGGGTGTCCTGCTCAAAGGTATAATTTCCTGAACTTTAAACTGCGTGGAACAAAATGGCTATCCCAAAATTTTGATTCGATATGTTTGGGGAAATGGTAGGCGTGGATGGGGTGTTAGTTGCCTTTCAATCACTTTCGACTATTAAAAAGGGAACTAGCTATTTCAGTTTCCAATCGAATGAGCCCTTTTTGAAGTTTCTACGACAACGCGTTCTATAAAAACCTTATATGCCCCCAGGGCATAACTTACAATATTTGCCCTGAGGGTTGTGGGGGACTGTCCTCCTCAAAAACATAATTTCTATATGCAAATCAACAACGCTGAACAAAACTGGCTATCTAGAAATTTTGATTGGATGTGTTTGGGGAAAAGGTGGGCGAGAGAGGGGGATTAGTTGCCCTCAAAGCACTTTTGACTATTAAAAAGGGCACTAGACCTTTGAATTTCCAATCAAATGAGCCCCTTTTCAAGATTATACGACAAAGATTTCAATAAAAACTTATATGCTCCCAGGGCATAACTTATAACCCTTGCCCTGAATACTCTGGGGGGAGTGTCCTGCTCAAAGGGATAATTTTCTGAACTTTAAACTGTGTGGAACAAAATGGCATCTCAAAATTATTATTGGATGTGTTTGGGGAAATGGTGGGCATGGAAGGGGTGTTAGTTGCCTTCCAATTACTTTCGACTATTAAAAAGGGCACTAGCCATTTCAATTTCTAATCGAATAAGCCCTTTTTGAAGTTTCTAAGACAACGCGTTCTATAAGAACCTTATATGCCCCCAGGGCATAACTTACAACCCTTGCCCTGAGTGCTGTGAGGAGGTTGTCATCCTCAAAGACCTAATTTATAGAAATTAAAACTACGTTGAATAAAATGGCTATCTCAAAATTTTGATTGAAGTTGTTTGGGGAAAAGATGGGCTTGAGAGGGGGGTTAGTTGCCCTCCAATCACTTTCGAATATTAGAAAGGGCACTAGCCCTTTGAATTTCCAATCGAATGAGCCTTTTTTGAAGTTTTTACGACAACGCCTTCTATAAAACTTTATATGCCCCCAGGGCATAACTTACAACCCTTGCCCTGAAGGCTGTGAGGGAGTATTCTCCTCAAAAACATAATTTCTATCTGGAAATCAACTACGAACAAAATGGCTATCTCAAAATTTTGATTGGATGTCTTTCGGGGAATGGTAGGCGTGGAAGAATGTTAGTTGCCTTCCATTCACTTTCGACCATTAAAAAGAGCACAAGCAACTCCAATTTCCAATTGAATGAGCCCTTTTCGGGTTGGAGTTTTTGAATGAGTTTTTACGATAACTCCTTCGATACGAAGTGCCCTGCTCTAAAGGAAAAAAATAATAAATAATACCTTGTGCCAACATCGTTCTTGTATGCCTTCAGGGCATAACTTAAAACCCTTGCCCCAAGGGTTGTGGGGGAGTGTCCTCCACAAAATATATTTTCTATGTGGAAATCAACTACGCTGAACAAAATGGCTATCTCAAAATTTTGATTGGATGTGTTTGGGGGAATGATGGGCGTAGGGGGGAGGGGGGCTAGTTGCACTCCAATCATTTGCGACTATTAAAAAGGGCACTAGCCACTCTAATTTTCAATCGAATGAGCCCTTTTCAAAGTTTCAACGACAACCCCTTCGATACGAACTGCCCGGGTATAGAAAAAATATAATAATACATTATGCCAACATCGTTCTTTACTTAGGCAGCGCTATTGCACTGCCTATGATAGCAGCTGAATCAGGTACACCTCATTTCTTCTACTACTACTACTACTACTAATACTACTACTGCTACTACTACTGCTACTATTACTACTACTACTACTACTACTGCTACTACTACTACTACTACTACTACTACTACTACTACTACTACTACTACTACTACTACTACTACTACTACTACTACTACTACTACTACTACTACAACTACTAATACTACTTCTACTACTACTACTACTTCTACTACTACTACTACTACTACAACTACTACCACTACTACTACTTCTACTACTACTACTACTACTAACAACAACTCACCACAGCACCAAGCCACCTGAGGCCAACACAGCTGTGCACGCTTCTCCTCCGTCCCAATCTATTCAAAGCTTCCCTCCTTACACCCTACCAGTTAGTACCCATTTCGCTTAAATCTTTCTTTATGATGTCCTCCCACCTTGACCACTGACGAACTGCTTTTCGTTTAGCTCTTGACGGTTGTCCGAACAGGACTATCTTTGGCAATCTGTCATCCTTCATCTGTCACACTTCATTTCACCATATAAAAATGAAACATATCCATAAAAAAACTTACCTTTTCTTTACTAAAGGATCCCCCCCTCCCCCAGCCCAGAAAACATCATTTTTACAGTGGCTATTTCTTACCTTAACCATTTTTCTAACGGTGATCCTTCCCATCTAAAGAAGTAAAAATATTAATTACTTATTAGTAAAAATATTTTGTTTAGAAAAAAAACATACATACAGAAAGATGAAAATATCGAAGAAACCCTTGTTTTAAATGGAGAAAATGTTACAGAGCCCAATGAAATTTTAAATGCTTTTGGAGATTATTATAATCTTTTGGAGTAATATTGGTTCCAGACTTGCATCGACTATGAATATGTAACTGAATTCCCCTTATGTTCCAGTTAATGAGCAACATGCAGAAAACGTTTTCTTTTTCTGAGATTAAGCCTCATGAGATTGAAAAAGTTATTCTGAAGCTTAAACAGAGTTTTTCTAAGGACGAATTTGGATTTTCGGCTCAAACCGTAAAGCAAATAGCGTCAAGCATTTCACCTTTGTTGGCACATTTTTTTAATCTATCACTTATACATGGGGTTTTTCCCGAGCTTTTAAAAAAAGAAAATGTTACAGCATTACCTAAAGCTGGGAGTTCAACTGACCCTTCAGATTATAGAGGCATTTCTCTACTTTCGGTTTTCAGCAAAATTTTGGAAAAAATAGCAAATAGTCAATTACAAAAATATTTATTTGATAGTAAGATTTTATACACGTCTCAATATGGTTTTATAAAAGTAAAGTCAATTGAACTGGCAATTCATGAGCCTTTACTAAATATTAATGATTCACTAGATGATGGTCAACACGCGTTGGCGATTTTTCTTGATGTCGCCAAGGCGTTTGACACCGTAAATCATTCGTTGCTTCTTTTTAAACTCAAGTCTAATAGGTTTTCAACACAAGCTGTTAATTTTTTTTAATCTTACCTTTCTGGGAGACGAATAGATTGTGTTGATAAATCTCGTGATCTCCGTTCCGAAACTTTTCCGATTAATTACGGAGTGCCTCAGGGCTCTGTCCCTGGGCCTATTCTATTTCATCTTCTTATAAATGATTTGCCAGAAGTTTTGCCTCTTTGTAAAATTATAATGTTTGCTGATGATGTAGTAATTTTTGCTTCTCACTGGGACCTATCAGTCCTTTTTCAGAACCTCAAAAGTACGTTACTAACTGTATCTGATTGGTATTCAAGGAATTTACTAGCTCTTAATGAAAAAAAAGGCCAATATATGTTATTTTCGCGAACTGGATCAGTAGTGTCAGATACCTTCTCTCTTTTCTTGAATGGTCTTGAATTAAAACGAGTAGATCAGTTCAAATATCTTGGGATTATTTTAGATGAAAATTTGTCGTTTCATAAATATGTAAAAACACTGTCGTTAAAAACTTCCCGAACTATTGGCATGCTAACTCGTCTTCGTCATTTCTTTCCTAAAGCTATTCTAAAATCTATTTATTATTCTTTCGTCCACCCATATTTTCTCTATTGCATTTCGGTTTGGGCATCTACCTTTTCGTCTGTTTTCAAATCACTCCAATTACTTCAGAATAAAGCAATGAGGATTCTTTTTAATGTTGATTGCAGAACTTCAGTTAGACACCTATATGTGACTTCAGGAATTTTCTCTTTGGACCAACTTCATTTAATTTCTATCTCTAGTATTTGTCACGATTATCAATATAGTAATTTACCTGTAAATTTCTCCGGCATTTTTCCAACTAATTCTCAATTTCATAATTATCCTACTACGCATCGTTCAGACTTTTCGTGTGAAATTCGCCCGACATCGAGAGCGGGATTCAGCATCCGTCACACTGGGCCAAAAATCTGGAACTCAATTCCAGCATCAGTTCGAGAATGCAGCAACAAGCGACATTTTCTATGACTGGTGAAGAAATATCTTATGAAATGCTAAGCATTTTGTTCATTAGGGTTTTCTTTTTAATTGTTGTAAAATTTAGTTAGAAAATGACTGTGTATTTTTGTTGGCAATATTTTCCGCGCTAAAGTATGCCACCAGGCATGAGCGGTGTTTTGTGACATTTATTTATGAATGTGTTATAAATAAAAATATTCTACTCTACTCTAATAACATTAATAATTTTTAAATATAACTTTCTACTTTTCCCTTGAAGTTAAACTTGGATTCCTGTAAAAATTAGAAAACTCATATTTTTTTATTACATAATAAAACAAAACTTGGTAAATTTTTACAACTGCGTTACCCTTACAAATATCCACAGAACCTGAAAATTGATCTCATAGCCTACCTAAACCTTCAAAGCGATTTATACATCTGCCATACTTACAAATAATATTACTTAGGTAACTGATGCCCGTGTCCAATCATAGTCACATCTATCGATAAAGAAAGCCAAATATCATAAATGACAAGGCAATTTTCTTGATTTTAGCGTCACACTTGTATTTAAAAAGCGAAAAATTGAAATTGCAAGAAATTAGTTCAAAGAGTTTGCACCAACAGTAATTCGGGTACAACTGTTCTCTACTAATACTAATTTTTTTTTAAACTTTTGTCAGATTCCTCTCCCAGATAGAAAAACCGTTGTTCTAAGTTTCCATCTTTTCTAGTTTTAGAAAGTATGCCTTAAGCCTTGACTCTGATTGGTCAGTCAAGAAATTTGTGTTTGAAAGTTGAACAATGTTCAACTCGGAAAATTACGAACGGCGAACGCAATTGGCGCTGTAGTCGTGCGTAATTTTGATCTCATCGACAGGTGTGACTATAATGTGGCACGAGGATGAAGCTATCCATTTAATCAATTTTCCTGTCACCAAACATCATCTCTTCAATTATTAAATAAATAAAAAAGTTTTTTCAACTGAAAGTAAGGAGCAGCATTTAAACTTAAAACGAACAAAAATTATTGTATATTTGAGGGGGACTGTCTTCTCCTCAATGCCACACTCTCTACGCTAAAGTTTCTAGTACTTTTAAAAAACTTGTTAATTCTCTAATTAACCAAACCTTGTGTTTCAGGAGTCGTTCTTAAAGTAATCACACTGAAAAAAAAACTACACTTTTCTGAAAACAAAATACATTTTAAATATTTTCACTTTTTCGACTTTAATAAATAAAAAAATTATTCAGACATTAAAGAGTGAATATCGGCGTGTCTGTGTTAAACTGACAATCCACGTTCATTTGTTTGTTTTTTTCCGTAAAGTGCAAATTATTTTCTGGTCTAGAAAAGCCATGGGGGTCGTCTGGCTTACTCATGTTAATTTTTGCTCGTTTTGAGTTTGACTCGGTTATTTATTGTAATTTCTGTTAGGTTTGGGTTATTCATTGATGGTGATCCGTAGTAGATTTACGCTTTAGAGAGTATTTGACTTTATTTCTGCTCATTTTTGTTCCAATGTAGCTCTTTACTTTTCTTTGAAAAAATCATTTTGTGGAAGAAGGTTTTTAAATTAATTTAGTACATGAATTAACATTATTACTATATAGGTTTATTAACTGAATTAAAAACTTATTCGTCAGCGGCCTTTATATAGCATTTTCTCATGACACAAATCCTTTGATAGCATCTGCTTTCAATTCGGTTTTCTTTTTTTAGAAAGCGCAAATGTTTATATTCTATGCGTAGATACAGCTCCACTTGATCAAGTTTAAGTAGCAAAGGATGTTTAGAGAATAGCGTGAGATACAGACCTCACATATTTTCCCATTTGGCTTTTTCTGATCAGGCTGTATATTTTTCTTTGTAATCTGATCTCTCTTGACTTGATTCACAAAACAGATTCTTACAACTTCAGCAATTGATATTCAATTATCTTAAGGAGTAGACGGAGCCTGAGTAGAATGCAGATTTAAAGGGCTTAGAAAATCAGCACAGCTTCACAAAAATTAATGTTTCTTATAGAATCCTTTTCGAAAAAAAATGTTGACCATTCGATGGGGCATACAGGTCCAAGTAATCCCCCAACTGATATTCTGGCAGGCAGAATACTGAGCAAATTTTTGATTAAAACATGACTCACGACCATAGAAAACCGTATACTTCTAGAAAAATAGCGTTCCAGATGCTTGGATAGGGAACAGGTATATATTGTTCTTCCAAAAGAGCTCTTCCTTATAAAAACGTCATAACCCATTTGGGATATCATAGTAATTCATAGTTTATTTACTTATTTATTGTTATCTGGTCTTTCAGCAATTTCCGGGTGTAAACTCCTCGTCTCGGCCTATGCTTTTGTAAACATTAAATCATAGATATATAAAAACTATAATCAAAAGAACATATCCTGTGGAACCGTTCATGATAGTGAGTAGTATTAAGTAGAGAGCAACCCTTGCTAATAGTAATCAAAACTAGAAAAAGGAATTTTCGAAACAAATGAATGAAATTATACGTAAATACGTTCTGAGGCCATACCCTCCTCAGTGCAAAATAATTCATACAGTCAGGTTTTTCTTTTACACTAAGACCTGTTAGGTGAAAGTGTTTGCCGAAATATCTACTTTATTTTTTGTTTTCTTTAGTTTTATTCAGTTTCTTTTTTTCAATTGTTTTTCTTCTTTCTTCATTTTTTTCATACGAAATTATAATTTCAAATGTGAAAAAAAATTTAGAGTTAGGCCTACATAAATAAGTTTTCAGTAAAGGGAAGTTTTTAGTAAAGTAATAATAAAGTAATAAATTATGGAAAAATATAGAGTGAAAATTTATTGAGAAAATGGAGAACAGCCATACCCAACCCTATTTGTGGAACATTTTGGACATATTAAACAAATACGTCCATGAAACGTAGGTCTCCTATCAAACTGTTCATGTTAGTGGGTGGTAAGAAATAAGTTACTCTTATCTATAGCCTACTAATCAAAACTCTAAAAACCGATATTTGTAAGTATTATATACGTTAATCACGATGACAAAACGATCAGATCTGAGGAGGTTTGAGAACCTCAGTCAAACTGCATTCGTGTTTGAATTATTGTTAGTGATCTTTTTAAAGGGCAAGAACGATTGTGCCAAGAAAAAGTGTCATTTTTAGCAATTCTGGGGCGTAAAACAGATTTTTTTCGGTATATTAAGCATATCAAAAGTGCTACCCAGTAAACATTCTGGAGCCAACCAACCGCTTTAAAAATGAATTAGTGTAAATTCACACTAGTTAATGAGGACATTCTGGTTTCATTTCAGTATATATTTATTTGCTTACAGTGTTGCACACTAACTTTTAAGAGGGGGGGGGCTGTCAGTGCATCTTCATCGAGGAAGAATTGTCTGAAATTTTAGAAAAGTACTTTTAGGTCTGGCAGTATCTACTTCTTGTAACCGACCATTCAAATAATTTTTCCCACAAAAATAAATATTTGTCCAGAAAGGAAGTCCTCCACAAATATTTAAGATTCGTTCAATTTATTAAATTAGTTAAATGAATTAATTATAGAAATGAAATTAATTAATAAATTAATTAAAAAATGAAAAATTAATTAAATAAATAAATTAAAAGTTAGCCTCCTACCTCTTTGAAAACTCAGGCGCTTCCCCTTCCCCTAATATGTCCAGAAATAAATTCTTAGGAGGATGTGCTTTCTAAGGGTGTCTTGCCAAACCAGTCGTAGACAGATGGGACACTCAAATAATTTTTTTTATTCAAGTTATCTTTTCTAGTAAAAAATATATCATGAATAAAAAAAAATACTCTTTTTTGATTTTGCGCCATAAAGCGACAATTTTGGCCAAATTGAGCGAAAATGTAATAAGATTAAGAATCATTGCGTCAAAAAAAAACATTTTCTTGCACATGAGAGCAAATTGCACAGTTAAAAACTTAAAAGCAGATCACAACATCCAAACATGAGGGGGGCTGCCTTTCAACCCCTCCAACTATTTGCGGTTGGGTTGAAACTGTATTGTAAGATCCAATGCATCAATTTTTCGTAAGTGGTCCTATAGTTAGACGGGAGATAGTAGCAGAGGACAACCGACCCAGTTCATTTGAAGGACTATGATGGCAGCAGTGATACATGAAATCTGGTAAAGAATGAACACCAGCCCTCAGTAGCCGGAGCTCTACGTGCTATATTGAAACTTGTCAAAATGCAACACACATAGTTGGTGGGAAGTACAAATTACAGTTTTACCGAAAACGGTAAATATAGTAAATCAACTACAGTTAAATAGCTACACCATTTTTAAAGGTAAAGATTAAAAGGGTAAAGAATACGGCTTCGGAATTTACAGTCCCTACCGGTGGTGCTGATCTCCGTTTCTTGGCCCTTCAGCCAGGAGGTGCAATGAGGGTTTGGGGGCCAACCATCCTGTTTTTGCCAACCAGAGGCAAAAAAAATGTTTTAAAAACCTATTACAGCAAACTAATATCGGAAATACTACCAAATTTAAAATATATTACAAACTTCTCAGTTTTGAGGAGGCTCTTGAGACTCCATCCAAAATGAAGGAAGAAGACCTTTGGGTTCATACACCTCTTGGAACGCAGTATTTAAATATCACCTTCGAATAAATAATATCACTTGTATTATGTTTTTGCTATGATTGCTTATTTAATTTCTGTTCGTTTTGGGTTTATTCTTTAATAGTAATTTCTGGTCGTTTTGAGTTTGAATTTTAAAAGGTATTTGTATCTGCTGAGCTTAAGTTTCAATTGGCCTTTACTTTTCTTTGAAAAACTTATTTTTTAGAAAGTTTTTTTAATTAATTATAGAAAATTACAATTTCTTTTTGTCTTACACTTTATGGTTGTGAGTGTCTGCACTAAAGGATAATCAAATTACATGAGCATTATAGAAAATTAACAGATGGTTTAGCACCAGTGTCCTTGGTCTAGCCCCCCCCCCAAGTGTAATTGCCAACCCCTTACTGTGTCTGAGCCATGCTTTTTGCAGACCGGAGTCGCTGACGGACGGAGCAGGGCAACGTGGTTTTGACCCTCTTCAAGAGACGTCTCTTGTCACATTGATTTGCAGTTCTCATCTATGTAAAGCCCTCTGCCTCCACGAATATAACTGTAAATAAAGCTTATTTGCTTTTTTGCTTACTCTACTATTATATGTTTAAAAAAAAAACGTCCCTGCAAAGGTCGTTAAGACGTTTTTGCTGAGCGGTATTCAAACAGCGAGCTCTGGTTTCACTGAGGTCATAGGTTAACACATCTTTCACCTTCCAAAAAAGGGGAGTAAAATTCAAAACAGACATGACAAGCTGGACAAAATAATGGCTAAGTTGAAATTTGATTTAATGTCGACGTTATTTCGGTAAACCGAGGTTCTGTATCGAATGACTATGGTAAAACATAAAGCAGTATCTTATCTATTTAAAAACAAAGGCAACACAAACTGTAGAGGTTTTATTGTGAACACTAATATATTTACATGGTTTTCTCGAGGATACAAAGAGTGAATATTTTCCTTTCCTGTAATCATGGTTTCAGCAATAGTTTCAAAATCAAACAATAATAAAAAAACAAGATGCAATAATCAAATATCAAATACCATCTAATCAAATATCAAATTTAATAAAAAATAACAGATGAAATACAACTTGAATATTAAATAAATACAACTAAATATGATCAAATATGATAAATATATTCAATTATAAGTATAATTGTATTAAATTATAAATTTCTACTAATATTAAATTGTAAGTATATCAATATATTAAATATAATTTCAAAAATAAATTACAATATAAATAGGGTTATGGCTATCCAGAGATGATTCTTCGCGGTCAAGCTTCCATGAAAGATGCTGGTTAGAAAATGCAGTTTCTGCATCATATAAAATCCACTCTAAGAAAATTGTGCCCTCAGAAGACTTGACTAGAATTAGTGCAGTTGTTTCTGGGAAACTCTAGAAACCTTATAAAAAAAATAGCTTTTCCAAAGCCACAAAATAAATTTGTGCGTCTGTAAAATATCTGATTGCCCTGGGGAATCCGAATGAGGTCTGAAGGCAGGGGCATCCAGGATGCCAGTAGTAACTGTCAACAGCCGCAAATCTGGTGGCAGTTGCTACTGCCACCATGAAATAAATTTTGTGATCAAGAGTGATCAGTTTGGCTACTGTATTCCAAAAGGCAGTAAGTTAAACATAATGCATTTTAATGGAGAGTGAAAAATCTGAAATATACGCTTTATGGCTTTCGATTGCCATTGGCGAACCGTTATTAGCCGGTCTTGTTGTTGCAACAAACGTGGCTCATGGCTTTGGAGTGATTGGACGTTTTAAACATTTTTCATTCCCCCCATCCAGTAGTCTTATTGCTTTTATACCAGGCTTTGACTCATCCACATATTTCGTGTGGTTGTATGTTACGGGCAAGAAATGTTATGTGAATTTTAAACGTGTTCAGTAAAAACATGTTTATGGGGTGAGAGCCAAGAGTTATTGGTGAGGAAACCAAGTCAGTAAAAACCACTAGTTCAACAGTATTTCCTAACGTTTTTACTATTTTTATATGCACACTATGTTTATTTGACCTACCCAGGGGCTCCCATTGTGGAAGAGGTAGGGCAATTCCCTCCCAAAAAATAACTCTTTTGGGTTGTTTTTATTGAAAAGAATTCCCTCTTAGGTTTTGAAATCAATTCTTTTGTAGCTTCGTTAAGATAGATTGCAATAAAACTTAAGCCCTTCCCTACCTACATTTTTGTGAATTTGTACCTCTGAACCTTACCCCAGTTGCTTTTGGGGTATTACCTCAAAATATTTATTAGTTATGCTCATGGGTGCCCGTGAGGGGGGGGGGGCACCCGCCTCCCCTGGCTGAATGAGGCTGCCTTATTTTTATATTTTTGTTCTGAGATTTCTATTATATAGCATTAAAGGTGCCAATTAGACGAGGTTTGCCCCCCCCCCCCCCTGAAATTCAGCTAATGGGGGCCCATGGTTATGCTTAAAAGTAAGTCAATTACTATTGTTTATATAAATTATCTAGTCATCTCGGACTCTTTTTTTTCATTCATTGTGTGTATCTCTGCTAAAAAGGGGGGGGGGGGGGGT
>JAQQPU010015009.1:11820-21882 GCA_029168905.1 Artemia sp. Kazakhstan ARC1039
CCCCCAAAAAAAAAAAAGAATATCAATCTTAATGAAAATCACACCAACATAATTCAGCATAACACAGAATCTTATTGTAGAGGTTTCAAGCTCCGGTCTATAAAAATATGAAATTTCGTATTTTTGGTCGAAGAAAGATCACAGATGCAGTTTTTTTTTTGTTTTTTTTTGTTATCGCCAGGGTTGATTATATCAAACAAATGGTCCTAGAAGATCGGGAGAGACCTTATTAGAACTGGAATCGAAAGTTATAGTGTCGTTCTTAAGTGACAAAAAAGATTGGAGGGAAACTAGCCCCCCTCTTGCCCCCATTTTTCCCCAAAGACATCTGACATTTTCCCCAACGACATCCTATCTGATTCACTGTAGTTGAAAGGTCCAGAAAAACGGTCCAATATTTTATTCCTCTTTTAAATATGCTTTTGATGTTACTACACCAGAAAAGAAAAAAAAACACCATTCATCCAAAACAAATTTTAACTTACGAAATCCTAGAGTCTTATTTTGGTACTTAAGAATTATACGAAACACACTCAAGAAGTAAAGTTACGTTAATCGTACTGAAATATGCCAAAATATGATAAGAATACAACACTATTAACAAAATTCTGAGAACTACAACGGAGAAATGTGGAAAGCAGGCCGCCCAGAACGGATACTAAATACCTGACCTAACCTAACCCAACCAAAATATAAACTCTTTATATTGAATATTTAATTAAAATATGCCTACATCTTAGTTTTTCTACTAAGCGAAAACTAATTGTCTCTGAATACAGACAGACAAACATTGGTTTTCGCACATCTACGAGACCAAACTTTTCGAGTGTGTTAGGTATAACACGTAAATACCCTTATTTTAATAGAATCTGCTAATACAGATGTTGCAATGGTATTTGATACTCATCAAACAGTTCGTGGTAACTAACTGTAAGTAAGGAGCGACCCGGCTCAATGGTAAACGAAACTCTAAAAATCGGAATTTTGATACAATAAATACATCAAAAGAATCAGATTTTAATTCTGATTTCAAATATATAAGTTTCATCGAGTTTAATCTTACCTATCAAAAGTTACGCGCCTGACAAAATTTATAAATTTTCTCAGGCGCGTAATAACTTTTCCCCTAAAAGTTATAGAACCTTAATGAAAATCACACCATCATATTCAGCGTATCAGAGAACCCAACTGTAGAGGTTTCAAGCTCCTATCTACAAAAATGTGGAAATTTTCCATTTTTTGCCAAAAGAAAGATCACGGATGCGTGTTTATTTGTTTTTTTTTTGTTTTCCCCAGGGGTGATCGTATCGACCCAGTGGTCCTAGAATATTGTGGGAGGGCTCATTGGAACGGAAATTAAAAGTTCTAGTGCCCTTTTTAAGTGACCAAAAAAATGGAGGGCAACTAGGCCCCCTCCCACGCTCATTTTTTTTCCCAAAGTCACCCGATCAAAATTTTGAGATAGCCATTTTGTTCAGCATGGTCGAAAGTATTATAACTATGTCTTTTAGGATGAATTAATCCCTCGAAGCCTCCAGGAGGAGGGCTGAAAGTTATGAACTTTACCCAATGTTAACATATAGTATTGGGACCCGGCTCAATGGTAACCGAAACTCTAGAAAACGGTATTTTGATACAAATAGATACATCAAAAGAATTGGATTTTAATGCTGATTTCAAATATATAAGTTTCATCAAGTTTAATCCTACCCATCAAAAGTTACGCGCCTGAGAAAATTTGGCTGATTTTCAAAAAAAGGGGGAAAGATCCCCTAAAAGTTATAGAACCTTAATGAAAATCACACCATATTCCGCGTATCAGAGAACCCTACTGTAGAGGTTTCAAGCTTCTATCTACAAAAATGTGGAATTTTGCATTTTTTGCCAGAAGAAAGATCACGGGTGCGTGTTTATTTTTTTTTTTTTTCCCAGGGGTGATCGTATCGACCCAGTGGTCCTAGAATATCGTGGGAGGGCTCATTGGAATGGAAATTAAAAGTTCTAGTGCCCTTTTTAAGTGACCAAAAAAATGAGGGCAACTAGGCTTCCTCCCACGCTCATTTTTTTCCCAAAGTCACCTGGTCAAAATTTTGAGATAGCCATTTTTTTTCAGCATGTTCGAAAATATTATAAGTATGTCTTTTAGGATGACTTAATCCCCCAAAGTTCCCGGGAGGAGGGCTGAAAGTTATGAACTTTACCCAATGTTAACATATATAGTATTGGTTATTGGGAAGTATACAGTACAGACGTTTTCAGGGGAGATTTGTCCTGGTAGTGGGGGGGGGGAGTCGGGGGTTATGTAGGAAGATCTTTCCTTGAAGGAAGTTTTCATGGGGGAAGGGACATTGCTATGAAGGGGACGCCGGACTTCCCAGCATTATTTAAAAAAAGATCAGAAATTAAATATAAAAAAAACAAGTTTTTCAACTGCAACAGCAGCAACATCAAAACTTTAAACGAACAGAAAATATTACATATATGATTGGGTTCACCCCCTAGTCAATACCTCACTCTTTAAGCCAGAGATTTTGTAGTACTTTCATAAGAGCTATTTATTCTAATTAACGGCCTTTGTGATTAAGCGGTCATTTTTAAAGAATTGGAACAAAACTCAAACTTTCGCTTAAAGAGCAAGGCATTGACTAGGGGGCGAACCCCCTAATATACGTATTAAAAATATATAAATATAGAAGTTCGTTACGTAAGTTAATTCGTAAGTTACGTATATTTATTACTAATAAAAACGTTCGTAAATAAAATGAAACAAGTTTCGAGAAAGCCATTTAACCAAATAAAAGTAAATTAATATGAAAATTTTGTTTTAATTATTCATGTACTGTGAGCCAAGATCAAAACCTGCATTTATTCAAAAACGTTCAAAAATTAAATAAAAAAAAAACAAGTTTTTTTAACTGAAAGTAAGGAGCGACATTAAAACTTAAAACGAACAGAAATTATTCCGTATATGAAAGGGGCTGTCCCCTCCTCAACGCCTTGCTCTTTACGCTAAAGTTTGACTTTCTCACAACTCTATTTTTTTTAAACAATAAAAAACTTTAGTGTAAAGAGCAAGGCGTTGAGGAGGGGACAGCCCCTTTCATATACGGAATAATTTCTGTTCGTTTTAAGTTTTAATGTCGCTCCTTACTTTCTGTTAAAAAAACCTGTTTTTTTTTATTTAATATTAGAAAAAAACGGGTACTTTGGTATTAGCTGGTCCCCATGCGAGAAGTCAAGTTTGGTTAATGCTAATGAAATAAAACAAAATATGATGAAAATATGATAGTTTAGAAACAGATTTGGGCTATATATTTGCACATTAGGGGGGGGGGGGTGTAAAGCATAGCATATATTAAATACGTAACCTAACCTAACCTAATAGGTACCTTTTTCCCCCCTAAACCCCAAAAAACAATAGTTTAAGTATTGTAAACGCAATGACAAACCACGCTTTGCGATCCATATCTCTATTGACAGATACCCGTTTGACTAGTTCCCTTTAGCATTTCCCTATACAATATATCGCGTGGGTAGCAGCTAACACTCAAGTAGAAAAATATACCGTTGTTATCAGGGCTGTCTCCAAGATTTTTTTCTAGGGGGGGGGAGAGTTACAAAAAAAAACTTTTGAAAAATGCATCAAAAAATTGTTTAGATTAGTTTCTGTTACGTTTTTACGAGTTGGACAAATATTTTTTTTTTTGGGGGGGGGGCAAACCCCCTACCCCCTTGGATACGGCCTTGGCTGTTATGAATAGTAAAGCACGATTGTGATCGGTCTCTGCTTTCTACCACCGGTTAGAAATAATCCACTTGAGGCACATGAGACGCAAATGATTTTTTTTATACTGTCAACCAGATTCTCCCGAAGCGAAACTTAGGCAAAACCGCTGCAGAGTAAGGATCGCAATCGTTGTGCCTTTGTGCCCGCTGAGACATTGTTTTGCTGCAATCCATCATTCTTCTGATGTCCTATTGTCACTTGTGGAGAGAGTTTGAAAGATGCAAGAATAAAAACATGATTAGGCCGATTCCAAGTGTTTTTATTTCCTCGATGAAAACATTTATGTTTGATAAACGATTAAGTTTCTCGCTCAAGCCTTTAGCTTTGTGGAATTCTTTGTCGTCAGAGCATTACAATTTTTTATTTAGTAATATCTGAAGATAAAAATCTAATGTTTAAATGACATAATTAGTGAAAGTTTCCCACTTTAAACCATGTGCAAAAACAGTTCAGAATTTATAACGTCTTTGTTTAATGGTTATTGTCTTTCTGTAAATTAATTAGTCAAAAATAATAACATTGGAAATGCTCTTTAACTTAAGCCCCACAAAAGAAAATATTTATTCATAAGAAATTAAGCTTACTGTGGATCTCTGTTAATAGCCCCCAAAGGATTCTAGGTCTGTAAGGAGGGGGGAGGGGTATAAAATTGTTTAACCACTAAATTAAACGGAAAAATATAAATAAAAGAACTCAACAAAAAAAGAGAAGAAAAAGTTTAAAATATTAAATAAACTAAACAGATTAAATGGAGTCCAATCAAAAAAATAAAAAAAATAAAAAAAGGAGAAGAAGAAATGCCCAAGAAGCCAAAAGCTTGGGCTTTAGAAATATAATACAGATTGGCCACAATGTACTTTGCTCCCATGTTTTAGTAAACATTTCAGAAATTGCAAAAGTAATGATTTGGCATTGACGGGTAGGCAGTCCCATCAGTTAATCCTGTGCAAGGCTTATCCTGGAGGGGGGGGGGAGGTTCAGGGTTTGACCCCCACAAAGTTTTCTTCTGACTCGTAAAAACGTAAAAAAAATCCATATAAACATTTTGATACGTTTTTTTTATAGCCCCCGTTTCTTTTAACCTTTCAAGCCATTGATTCGGCCTATAAGCATAGCAACTATCCTTTCCATTTATTTCTTGTCGTTCTATTTTAATTGAAATTAATCATTCTTCTGTTTTTAGCTTTTTGTTTAATAATTTGGAGTTTTTCACTGGAATTAAGGGACAAGGTCTGTGCATGGTGATAGACTATTTGATAGGTTACGTTAGAGGCGTGGCAGGTTAGGTTTGACCTAACCTCTTGTTGCAACTGTGTAACTTAGCAGGGTTTACTGGGTTCTGAATCACATTATGAAAGATTTCTCGTCCCAACGAGGAAAACGTATGCTTGTTGAGAATAATAGCCCAAATCATTTAAGGGGGTGAGGGTTCTCTTTGGAATCAAATACCATACGCTGGAGTAAAACACTATTTACACAGGGCGCAACTCGATTAAAAAAAAAAAAATACTGAAGAAAAAACATGAATTTATTTTGTAGATTACATCAAAACTTGGAGTTATGACCTCCCTCATCTTGTGATGAACACATATAAATAACCGGGACTTTAGCCACGGTTTGAATTTTTTTTATAATTTTGAATAGTTTTTTCTCATCATTGAGATAGAAATCAGTAGTTCATTCTAGCCTCAAAATAGCTTCAAACCAAATAAAACATAAAAATCTTTCAAATTGATTTTTTTTTTAATATTTTCAGTAGATTCAAAAACGTCAAAAAGTATTTTCAGTATCATTCACCCTTGAATAACAGTTGGCATCATCGCTAAAGAAAATTTCCTTCCTAAGGCCGTATCCATGGGGGTTAGGGGGTTTAAACTCTCCCCAAAATGTTTGTCCGACTCTTAAACCTGATAAACAGAGAAATTGACCATCTTTACAAAGGACAAACTAGAAGGGTTTCCAGAACGTAGGCTTAAAAAAACAGTTCATTTAAAAAAAGCTTAAACATAAAAAGCAGGCTTAAAAAAAACAGTATCATTTCTGACTTTTCGCATAGTTTAAAAGTGTTTAGGATACCTGTATGATAAACGCTCTATTGCTCAAGTTGTTCATTCATTGACGCATTATAGAAACCGTTTTTTTTCGTTAGTTTCAATCAGCTTGGCATGAGACAAGACAAAGCAAATTGACAGATAGATGGAAAATATATAATTTGGGCTATATATTTGCACATTAGGGGAGGGGGTGCTGGTAAATAAATTTGGACAGTGTTAAGTTAAAAAACCAATTCTTACTACATAATATGCAGAATAATTGTACCTAACACATTAGGCGTGCAGACCCGTTAGACTTTACCCCCCCCCCTAATGTAAAAATATGCAGCCCAAATTTGTTTCTAAAGTGCTATATTTTTATCTTACTTTGGTTTATTTCATTAGGATTGAGCGTCAGAGAAACATATTAGAAGAACATTAGGTAGGGCGAATATCATACAAGTACCGTGTTTAGTACTGCGCTGAATCAGCACGAATAATAAACCCTGTTTAATATCTTTGCCATTGGTTGGATATCTAGGTAAAACCTTAAACGAACGTGGTAGCCCCCTACCCCTTCTTCTCTTTCAGCCCGGAAAAAATTGTAGAAAGTCCTGCGGTCAATTTTATCTCTAATGTCAGGCAAGGACTACTAAAGACCAAAAACTGATTTCTGCAATACGCGTAGGTTCATTTAGAATAGCGCTACAAAATATATTCAAGATTAAATATTATTATTTAAATCTTATATGATAAAATTGATCACTAACTTGGGTTCTTCAAGTGTGGAACGTAGCTTCTACCTTCTTGGTGGCTAATTAGTTTCTGACCTTTTTTTGCTTTTAGGTAAAAATCTGGTTTCAAAATCGAAGAATGAAACAAAAAAAGCGAATGAAGGAAGGCCTTGTGTCACCAGATACACCCTTAGCCCCGTCTCCTGGAGGGACGAACTCCCCACAGTCCGACTCCGAAAACAGTAATAATGCCATGACAGTTCCGAAAAAAGAGTCACCTCCAAGCCCCCTGTGAAGTAAGGATTCTTAATCCTTAAATAATTTACCGACCTGTGCTAAACTGGAAGGTGATATCTTTCGACATCTCCGCCCAAACGCCTAGTCAAACTTGAAAGAACTTGGGCGGCAGCTGTCAAGTAATGCCAGAATAGAAGTTTGTCACACAGTGTCAATTTTTCGTTCTCGAAGTAATTTCAGTTTGATGACATTATCGAACTAGATCTGACTATTCATGAATTTGTATCTCAACAAAATTTGATTGGGCCAGCAATTCTGTTGGATGGATAACTTTTTAGAAATAAGAGGTAGTGACACTTATTTCTTGGTTGTGGTGCGTCAATGGCTTAAAATAAACAAAGGCAGAATAAAGGCGAAAATCAATTCATTTCACAAGTTCTGTTTTGCTTTTGAATTTGAACTTTTTTCCTTTTATCTTTACAAAAAGTTTCCGTCCTGTGACAAAAAAGGGACGTCGCCTCAGAAATCAGAATCAAATAATTTATATTATTCTGACAATTGTGTTGTGCGTACTATTACGACTAGCTCGAAGTCATATTTTAGTTGTTTAAGTTTAAGAGGTGCAATTTTTGGGCAAATAGGTCTATTTATCATTTGTGAAAAAAAGGAACTACCACGTGTCTATGTATATAATGTCGTATCTCGATGTTTAATAATACTCTGTATTTTAACGTTTATTATGCGTATTTTCTCTAGTGTTATTTTTTGTCTTTTAAGATCATGAGAAAAATCGATTTAAAATAAATATTTGATTATTAAATTTGTTTTTAAAAACGCTGCAAGGCTCATCTGAAGGCACAAATTTTTGGGAAGGGGGGACTCCAGGCTCTCCCCTGCGAAATCTACGTATTTTAGGATTTCCAAAATAATTCCTAATACATTTCTATATAGCCAGTCTATTTTATATCTCCTTTGAAGTCAGCCCCCACCCCATAATTAGACCCCCGAGGAAAATTTTGTATATGCACCATCTCAGCTGTTGCACAAGATTCGTCCATACAAGACAACTTTCTGGAAGTACAAGGAAGCCACTAAAATCAAACCGATGGTATGTTTAACTTATCTTTCGGTTGTAAATTACCATCACAGGTAATACGTCAGGTATTTATAACATAACATACAAATAATTTTGTTTTGAAAGAAATGCGTAATTGGAATTTGGATATATGCTGCTGTTTTAGTGTAAAATATGTTTTAAAAAAGTAAGTACTAGGGGAGACTTAGCGTCCGTGTCCCCTCAAAATTTGAGTATCTTCAAGATTGTCCCTGTGTTTGCTCGTATTTTGCAGACAACTCACGTGTCTCATTTGTTTTCATCTAAGTTCTGATAGTTTTTCAAATAATGCTGGGAAATCTCACCCCGTTCCATGGAAATTTCCACCACCACCTCACGAAAAATTCCTCCATGGAAACCTCCTCCTGCGTAAGACATCCCCACGAAAATCCCCCCCCCCCAAAAAAAAATCATCCAGGCTGAAATTTCCCCCAGGAAAATTTCCGGTGGACTATTTCGCCTGGAAAAAGTATTTCATTTGAATGAAGACAAATATTTCTTTTTATTTGATTTCTGATCATTTTTCTAATCGTGCTGGAAATCACCTCTCCGTAGCAAAATTTTTCCCGGAATCCCCCTCCATAGTAACATTTCAAGACCCCCCCCCCCCCTCCACTAATAGAGTTTCCCCCCCCCCCCCCACATTGACGATTTCTTCCGCGGAAAATGTTCCCCTCCTTTTATCGAAAATAAGGCAAACTTTTTCAGGCTCTATACCGTCCTCGAAACATAATCCTACATGCGCGTGTTTACCAAAATAAGTACATATTTAAATCATATCCTTAATATTTTAGATAAAAGCACAACAAATTCAAACACAAATCTTATGCTTATTTTACTTTGGTGTCCACAAATAAGGGTGGATCCCTCAGCCCTTGAATACCAGATATTTTACGAAAAACAATTTCTTTCAACAATTTATTGTACCCCTCCCCCAAACATAATCATGGATGTGCCCATGGTTTGAGGACATTTTTAAAGCGTTACTTTCGTCTGTTGGTGATAAATAAATAACCCCCTAATTTTTTAACCAAAACAATGCTTTTCTATTTTCCCATTAAGGCGAATCAAAGGTATCAGGTCTCTATCAGTTATTCAGGGGGAATAGTCTGTATATTTGTCAGATGGAATTTTACGCCTTTACCAAGATCTTCTTATTTATCTTGTTAGAATCTTTTTTTCTTTATTTAGAACATCGGGAATCTATTTATCAATAACAACGGAAAAGACTTCATGCTTAAAAATGTTTGTTACAAAAAAAAAAAAAAAAAAAAAAAAAAAAAAAAAAAAAAAAAAAAAAAACATCGACAATAAAAACAGAGCTCTGCGCAATTTGGTACAATTCTAGCCAAATTTGCCCTCTACGGTGCAAGGAAGCAAATGAACAAAATTAAGAAATATGATGTAGCCTATATAAACGAACACAAGAAACAAAACAAATAAACAAGTTTCCTTTCATGGGTCTTAATAAATATAACTAAAGTAAATATAATGATTGTGACAGAATTTCAAACCTATTACTATCTGAATTATTACTTTTATGTAGGCTGATTTTCAAATTTGGTTCGACAAAGGAACAATCAATCAAAAAACAGGCATTAAGTGATATAAAATTTCTCCTGGTTAATACTGCAATGACAAATTACCAAAGGATATAAATAGAGAATTACACAAAAAGGTGGCCACTGGATTGTAATAGTGATATGCATGACGTATTATCTAAAATCGAAACACAGTTTTGAATATGTTAGTTTAAAGTCAAGCGCTTTCCAAGAGCCGCTATCAGTTTAATTTCTAAATAATCATAAAATAATCATTAAGGATATGCTTTAGTTCGCGTCGTTTCTAAGAGTTAAAATTGGTGAATAAGTTAAGGACTTCTTTGACAATTTTCTATTATAGCAGCAATCCGCGGTAGAAAAGATAAAACACAATAGCTTTTTTGAGGTCAGCAACATGGTCGTATACATGATTTTAGTTCAAGGGGGGGGGGTCCTTTTTTCATATTTAAAAAAAACGCTAAAATGTGTTTTTGTCTATTTTTACGAATCGGACACGACTGCGTTAGAAAGCTTTTCTGGGAAAAATAAATCAAATAAATCTTTTGTTTTATCCTAGTTGATTTTGCAAAATAGCAAATGTCAAAACGTTTCACGC